>CAKOBK010001033.1:7500-13531 GCA_932526605.1 Nephrotoma flavescens
TGTTGTATAAAAATTTAAAACTCAAAAAATAATTATTCTCATTCATGATATCAACCTAAAATTTTGAATGCAGCTAGTTATTGAGGTTAATAAAAACGAAGAATTTTAATTTCTTAAATATTGTAGTCGGAATAAAAACTCATCACATGGTGGCGGTACCAATTTCAAAACAATATTGATTTATAGAAACTTAAATTCTAAGAACTTTTCTCGTACCCCACATTTCTTCACGACATATAAATTAAAAGTTACATGAGAAATTATAATTAAAAATGTACATAGCGCTAAGTCAAGCTATTGAATGGATTGTGTTGTATAAAAATTTAAAACTCAAAAAACAAGTATTTCCATTTAAGCGTGAACAATTTTATAATATTAAATGTGTACCATATAAACATAGTTTATCAAAATATTATAATAATATATATAAAAATATACATGTGTTAAATTAAAATAGTATAAATTATTATTAAAATTCAATAAATTAATTAAAATAATATTTTTTTATAGTTTTATATTTTTATATTTTCGATTACTATTATAAATATATATATAAATATATTAAATGTGTAGAATAGTGTAAAACGCGATATCGTACAAAACGCGATATGGTACAAAACGCGATATTTCAAAACGTGATATTTGAAGACGCGATATGGTACAAAACGGGATATTTTGCATTTAGAATTTTTAAAATTTTCAATTTTTTCTCTATATATATATATATATTTTTTTTTTTTACGATATTACTAAAACTTAAAAAACTAGTACCAATTATTTGTATAAAAATATACATATGTTAAATAAAAATAGTATAAATTATTATTAAAATTAATTAAATTTATTAAAATAAACTTGTTTTATATACTAATATAAAACTAAATTTATTTAAAAATTGAGATGAATGTATTCGACAACGACCATACCATGTTTAATATACCGGTACTCGTTCGATCACCGAAGTCAAGCAACGTAGGGCATAGTTAGTACTTAGATGGGTGACCGCTTGGGAACCCTATGTGTCGTTGGCTTAGTTTTATATTATTTTATATTTTTTATTTTATAATTTTTTTTATATTTTATATATTTTTATATTTTTTTTATATATTTTATATATATATTGGAGTTACATGAGTTACATGAGAAATTATAATTAAAAATGTACATCGCGCTAAGTCAAGCTATTGAATGGATTGTGTTGTATAAAAATTTATGGGAAAGTATAGTAGAGGTATATGGACAGACAAGTCAAACAGGCAAAATTGTTAATAATGGTCGTAGCGAAAAACCACTTACATATTCGGATTCAGCGTGAAATTTTACATGGGAATTGTATATAAAATAATTTTTTTCACATTTGGTTCGGATTTTGGCAATTTGATTCCCATTTTACTATGGGAAAGTATAATAGAGGTATATGGACAGACAAGTCAAACAGGCAAAATTGTTAATAATGGTCGTAGCGAAAAACCACTTACATATTCGGATTCAGCGTGAAATTTTACATGGGAATTGCATATAAAATAATTTTTTTCACATTTGGTTCGGATTTTGGCAATTTGATTCCCATTTTACTATGGGAAAGTATAATAGAGGTATATGGACAGATAAGTCAAACAGGGAAAATTGTTAATAATGGTCGTAGCGAAAAACCACTTACATATTCGGATTCAGCGTGCAATTTTACATGGGAATTGCATATAAAATAATTTTTTTCACATTTGGTTCGGATTTTGGCAATTTGATTCTCATTTTACTATGGGAAAGTATAATAGAGGTATATGGACAGACAAGTCAAACAGGCAAAATTGTTAATAATGGTCGTAGCGAAAAACCACTTACATATTCGGATTCAGCGTGAAATTTTACATGGGAATTGCATATAAAATAATTTTTTTCACATTTGGTTCGGATTTTGGCAATTTGATTCCCATTTTACTATGGGAAAGTATAATAGAGGTATATGGACAGACAAGTCAAACAGGCAAAATTGTTAATAATGGTCGTAGCGTAAAACTGATTACATATTCGGATTCAGCGTGCAATTTTACATGGGAATTGTATATAAAATAATTTTTTTCACATTTGGTTCGGATTTTGGAAATTTGATTCCCATTTTACTATGGGAAAGTATAATAGAGGTATATGGACAGACAAGTCAAACAGGCAAAATTGTTAATAATGGTCGTAGCGAAAAACCACTTACATATTCGGATTCAGCGTGCAATTTTACATGGGAATTGCATATAAAATAATTTTTTTCACATTTGGTTCGGATTTTGGCAATTTGATTCTCATTTTACTATGGGAAAGTATAATAGAGGTATATGGACAGACAAGTCAAACAGGCAAAATTGTTAATAATGGTCGTAGCGAAAAACCATTTACATATTCGGATTCAGCGTGAAATTTTACATGGGAATTGCATATAAAATAATTTTTTTCACATTTGGTTCGGATTTTGGCAATTTGATTCCCATTTTACTATGGGAAAGTATAATAGAGGTATATGGACAGATAAGTCAAACAGGGAAAATTGTTAATAATGGTCGTAGCGAAAAACCACTTACATATTCGGATTCAGCGTGAAATTTTACATGGGAATTGCATATAAAATAATTTTTTTCACATTTGGATCGGATTTTGGAAATTTGATTCCCATTTTACTATGGGAAAGTATAATAGAGGTATATGGACAGATAAGTCAAACAGGGAAAATTGTTAATAATGGTCGTAGCGAAAAACCACTTACATATTCGGATTCAGCGTGCAATTTTAAATGGGAATTGCATATAAAATAATTTTTTTCACGTTTGGTTCGGATTTTGGCAATTTGATTCCCATTTTACTATGGGAAAGTATAATAGAGGTATATGGACAGACAAATCAAACAGGCAAAATTGTTAATAATGGTCGTAGCGTAAAACTGATTACATATTCGGATTCAGCGTGCAATTTTACATGGGAATTGCATATAAAATAATTTTTTTCACATTTGGTTCGGATTTTGGCAATTTGATTCCCATTTTACTATGGGAAAGTATAATAGAGGTATATGGACAGATAAGTCAAACAGGGAAAATTGTTAATAATGGTCGTAGCGAAAAACCACTTACATATTCGGATTCAGCGTAAAATTTTACGTGGGAACTGCATATAAAATAATTTTTTTCACATTTGGTTCGGATTTTGGCAATTTGATTCCCATTTTACTATGGGAAAGTATAATAGAGGTATATGGACAGATAAGTCAAACAGGGAAAATTGTTAATAATGGTCGTAGCGAAAAACCACTTACACATTCGGATTCAGCGTGCAATTTTACATGGAAATTGCATATAAAATAATTTTTTTCACATTTGGTTCGGATTTTGGCAATTTGATTCCCATTTTACTATGGGAAAGTATAATAGAGGTATATGGACAGACAAGTCAAACAGGCAAAATGGTTAATAATGGTCGTAGCTTAAAACCACTTACATATTCGGATTCAGCGTGCAATTTTACATAGGAATTGCATATAAAATAATTTTTTTCACATTTGGTTCGGATTTTGGAAATTTGATTCTCATTTTACTATGGGAAAGTATAATAATCCATTCAATAGCTTGACTTAGCGCGATGTACATTTTTAATTATAATTTCTCATGTAACTCATGTAACTCCAATATATATATAAAATATATAAAAAAAATATAAAAATATATAAAATATAAAAAAAATTATAAAATAAAAAATATAAAATAATATAAAACTAAGCCAACGACACATAGGGTTCCCAAGCGGTCACCCATCTAAGTACTAACTATGCCCTACGTTGCTTGACTTCGGTGATCGAACGAGTACCGGTATATTAAACATGGTATGGTCGTTGTCGAATACATTCATCTCAATTTTTAAATAAATTTAGTTTTATATTAGTATATAAAACAAGTTTATTTTAATAAATTTAATTAATTTTAATAATAATTTATACTATTTTTATTTAACATATGTATATTTTTATACAAATAATTGGTACTAGTTTTTTAAGTTTTAGTAATATCGTAAAAAAAAAAAATATATATATATATATAGAGAAAAAATTGAAAATTTTAAAAATTCTAAATGCAAAATATCCCGTTTTGTACCATATCGCGTCTTCAAATATCACGTTTTGAAATATCGCGTTTTGTACCATATCGCGTTTTGTACGATATCGCGTTTTACACTATTCTACACATTTAATATATTTATATATATATTTATAATAGTAATCGAAAATATAAAAATATAAAACTATAAAAAAATATTATTTTAATTAATTTATTGAATTTTAATAATAATTTATACTATTTTAATTTAACACATGTATATTTTTATATATATTATTATAATATTTTGATAAACTATGTTTATATGGTACACATTTAATATTTTAAAATTGTTCACGCTTTCCCATAGCGCGCTATTCTATTTATTTCAAAATTATGCTCAGCTTTTCTAATATAAAAATCACACATGCTATAGCAATACAATTTTGTTAATAAAACGAGAAAATGATACTGATTTACAATGAACGTTAAATTCCATTATAACAGATATTAGTATGTTGGTTGGAATAGACGAAAAACAAAGCAAAACAGAAAAAAATCCAAGCAACGCGTTCAAGAGGCACATTTGTTTTTGTAAACATCTGTATTTTTTTCGTTTTCTTTGTGCCTAAGTGTTTATTGTAGTAAAGAAATTTTATAAAAATAAATTTCTTTATTCATATCATTTGTTGTACAAAATTAAAGGTAAATACTTTACTTTATAAAGCGAAGAAGCAAAATTGTAAACGTTATGTATTTTGGCATATTAAATTACTTAAGAAGTCTTTAATAATGTATCTTAATATATAATATGTTTATTATTGTTTCTACCATTAACATAATTTTATTTGGTTAGTGTGAGAATTTTATATATTAAAACAAAATTCATATTCACATACAATATACTACAAAAGGTTTGCACCTTTAATAAGAAAAAATATATTCTGAATGAAAATGTATTAAAAATCCAATTGAAAAAACCTGAAAATAAATAATAAAAATCATTTGTAAACTATATTCATAAGGTATAAAAGCTTTATGATAAAAAACAAATTTACATTCTGGTTGATCCTGCCAGTAGTTATATGCTTGTCTCAAAGATTAAGCCATGCATGTCTAAGTACACACTCTCGAATAGAGAAACCGCAAAAGGCTCAGTATATCAGTTATGATTTATTAGATCGTATACATAGTTACATGGATAACTGTGGTAATTCTAGAGCTAATACATGCAAATAATCACGGACCGCAAGGAACGTGTGCTTTTATTAGATTAAAATCAATCGATACATTAAGGTATATTTATATACTGTATCGTTTATAAGATGAATCTGAATAACATGTAGATCGCATGGTCCTGTACCGGCGATAGATCTTTCAAATGTCTGCCCTATCAACTATTGATGGTAGTATCTAGGACTACCATGGTTGCAACGGGTAACGGGGAATCAGGGTTCGATTCCGGAGAGGGAGCCTGAGAAACGGCTACCACATCTAAGGAAGGCAGCAGGCGCGTAAATTACCCAATCCCAGCACGGGGAGGTAGTGACGAAAAATAACAATACAGGACTCAATCCGAGGCCCTGTAATTGGAATGAGTACACTTTAAATCCTTTAACAAGGAACAATTGGAGGGCAAGTCTGGTGCCAGCAGCCGCGGTAATTCCAGCTCCAATAGCGTATATTAAAGTTGTTGCGGTTAAAACGTTCGTAGTTGAACTTGTGTCAAGCACAGGTGGTACACCGTAACTGGGTTCGTACATCATCTTGATGCTATGACGTATTACTGTAGTGGTTTAAGCGTAAGTTTATCCACGTAATAAATCTAAATTAGTGCTCTTTACCGAGTGCTGGTCTAGAACAGTACAATTACTTTGAACAAATTAGAGTGCTTAAAGCAGGCCATTTGTGCCTAAATATTCTCTGCATGGAATAATGGAATAAGACGTCTGTTCTAT
>CAKOBK010001034.1:0-16109 GCA_932526605.1 Nephrotoma flavescens
AGTTTTTTGGGAATTAATGTGATTTTTAGATTTTCCACAAAAAGCTTAAACAAAAACGTGGGAAATTTCTAAATTATAACATAGAATGGGGGAAAAACGCAAAGGAAAACCATTTTCCCGTTAGTTTTTTGGGAATTTGATGTGATTTTTAGATTTTCCACAAAAAGCTTAACCAAAAACGTGGGAAATTTCTAAATTATAACATAGAATGGGGGAAAAACGCAGAGGAAAACCATTTTCCCGTTAGTTTTTTGGGAATTTGATGTGATTTTTAGATTTTCCACAAAAAGCTTAACCAAAAACGTGGGAAATTTCTAAATTATAACATAGAGTGGGGGAAAAAACGCAAAGGAAAACAATTTTCCCGTTAGTTTTTTGGGAATTTGATGTGATTTTTAGATTTTCCACAAATAGCTTAACCAAAAACGTGGGAAATTTCTAAATTATAACATAGAATGGGGGAAAAATTCAAAGGAAAACCATTTTCCCGTTAGTTTATTGGGAATTAATGTGATTTTTAGATTTTCCACAAAAAGCTTAACCAAAAACGTGGGAAATTTCTAAATTATAACATAGAATGGGGGGAAAAAACGCAAAAGAAAACAATTTTCCCGTTAGTTTTTTGGGAATTTGATGTGATTTTTAGATTTTCCACAAATAGCTTAACCAAAAACGTGGGAAATTTCTAAATTATAACATAGAATGTGGAAAAAAAACGCAAAGGAAAACCATTTTCCCGTTAGTTTTTAGGGAATTAATGTGATTTTTAGATTTTCCACAAAAAGCTTAACCAAAAACGTGGGAAATTTCTAAATTATAACATAGAATGGGGGAAAAAACGCAAGGGAAAACCATTTTCCCGTTAGTTTTTTGGGAATTTGATGTGATTTTTAGATTTTCCATAAAAAGCTTAACCAAAAACATGGGAAATTTCTAAATTATAACATAGAATGGGGGCAAAAACGAAAAGGAAAACCATTTTCCCGTTAGTTTTTTGTGAATTTGATGTGATTTTTAGATTTTCCACAAAAAGCTTAACCAAAAACGTGGGAAATTTCTAAATTATAACATAGAGTGGGGGAAAAACGCAAAGGAAAACAATTTTCCCGTTAGTTTTTTGGGAATTTGATGTGATTTTTAGATTTTCCACAAATAGCTTAACCAAAAACGTGGGAAATTTCTAAATTATAACATAGAATGGGGGAAAAATGCAAAGGAAAACCATTTTCCCGTTAGTTTATTGGGAATTAATGTGATTTTTAGATTTTCCACAAAAAGCTTAACCAAAAACGTGGGAAATTTCTAAATTATAACATAGAATGGGGAAAAAAACGCAAAAGAAAACAATTTTCCCGTTAGTTTTTTGGGAATTTGATGTGATTTTTAGATTTTCCACAAATAGCTTAACCAAAAACGTGGGAAATTTCTAAATTATAACATAGAATGGGGGGAAAAAACGCAAGGGAAAACCATTTTCCCGTTAGTTTTTTGGGAATTAATGTGATTTTTAGATTTTCCACAAAAAGCTTAAACAAAAACGTGGGAAATTTCTAAATTATAACATAGAATGGGGGAAAAACGCAAAGGAAAACCATTTTCCCGTTAGTTTTTTGGGAATTTGATGTGATTTTTAGATTTTCCACAAAAAGCTTAACCAAAAACGTGGGAAATTTCTAAATTATAACATAGAATGGGGGAAAAACGCAGAGGAAAACCATTTTCCCGTTAGTTTTTTGGGAATTTGATGTGATTTTTAGATTTTCCACAAAAAGCTTAACCAAAAACGTGGGAAATTTCTAAATTATAACATAGAATGGATGAAATAAGCAAAGGTAAACCATTTTCCCGTTAGTTTTTTGGGAATTAATGTGATTTTTAGATTTTCCACAAAAAGCTTAAACAAAAACGTGGGAAATTTCTAAATTATAACATAGAATGGGGGAAAAAACGCAAAGGAAAACCATTTTCCCGTTAGTTTTTTGGGAATTTGATGTGATTTTTAGATTTTCCACAAAAAGCTTAACCAAAAACGTGGGAAATTTCTAAATTATAACATAGAATGGGGGAAAAACGCAGAGGAAAACCATTTTCCCGTTAGTTTTTTGGGAATTTGATGTGATTTTTAGATTTTCCACAAATAGCTTAACCAAAAACGTGGGAAATTTCTAAATTATAACATAGAATGGGGGAAAAAACGCAAAGGAAAACCATTTTCCCGTTAGTTTATTGGGAATTAATGTGATTTTTAGATTTTCCACAAAAAGCTTAACCAAAAACGTGGGAAATTTCTAAATTATAACATAGAATGGGGGGAAAAACGCAAAAGAAAACAATTTTCCCGTTAGTTTTTTGGGAATTTGATGTGATTTTTAGATTTTCCACAAATAGCTTAACCAAAAACGTGGGAAATTTCTAAATTATAACATAGAATGGGGGAAAAACGCAAGGGAAAACCATTTTCCCGTTAGTTTTTTGGGAATTAATGTGATTTTTAGATTTTCCACAAAAAGCTTAAACAAAAACGTGGGAAATTTCTAAATTATAACATAGAATGGGGGAAAAAACGCAAAGGAAAACCATTTTCCCGTTAGTTTTTTGGGAATTTGATGTGATTTTTAGATTTTCCACAAAAAGCTTAACCAAAAACGTGGGAAATTTCTAAATTATAACATAGAATGGGGGAAAAACGCAGAGGAAAACCATTTTCCCGTTAGTTTTTTGGGAATTTGATGTGATTTTTAGATTTTCCACAAAAAGCTTAACCAAAAACGTGGGAAATTTCTAAATTATAACATAGAGTGGGGGAAAAAACGCAAAGGAAAACAATTTTCCCGTTAGTTTTTTGGGAATTTGATGTGATTTTTAGATTTTCCACAAATAGCTTAACCAAAAACGTGGGAAATTTCTAAATTATAACATAGAATGGGGGAAAAATTCAAAGGAAAACCATTTTCCCGTTAGTTTATTGGGAATTAATGTGATTTTTAGATTTTCCACAAAAAGCTTAACCAAAAACGTGGGAAATTTCTAAATTATAACATAGAATGGGGGAAAAACGCAAAAGAAAACAATTTTCCCGTTAGTTTTTTGGGAATTTGATGTGATTTTTAGATTTTCCACAAATAGCTTAACCAAAAACGTGGGAAATTTCTAAATTATAACATAGAATGTGGAAAAAACGCAAAGGAAAACCATTTTCCCGTTAGTTTTTAGGGAATTAATGTGATTTTTAGATTTTCCACAAAAAGCTTAACCAAAAACGTGGGAAATTTCTAAATTATAACATAGAATGGGGGAAAAACGCAAGGGAAAACCATTTTCCCGTTAGTTTTTTGGGAATTTGATGTGATTTTTAGATTTTCCATAAAAAGCTTAACCAAAAACATGGGAAATTTCTAAATTATAACATAGAATGGGGGCAAAACGAAAAGGAAAACCATTTTCCCGTTAGTTTGTTACAATTTTGTATACCAAAATTGCTACATGAGTTAACTGATAAACGGTATAATTTATTTTTGTTATAAAATTAATATTAGACTATATAAGAATTATTTCTGTTGGTAGCACATATAAATTATTTCATCAACTTAGACATGCGCCGCTTGTCTTTTAGTATGAATATTTTACCCGTGTATACCCTATTTGTAGAAATCAATTAAATTAAAACATTTCGGATGCAATTTGTTGAATACAAATCCAATCAACAGTAATCAATTTTTACTATTGTTTGGTTTGTTGAAAAATTTATCGAATAACAATCATACGGTTCATGGTGGTCAGGTGACCGGTGTATATTTGATGGTCATTCATATTCATAACTAATCCAAAAGCATTTCTTTTTACTCTTTCGATTTATTTTTGTTATGTACTCGTACATAAAGACTAACGGGTAAATGGACATCGAGGTATCAGGAAAATAAATACTTAGAAATTTTGGGATCAGTCATTTCAAATCGGCAATTGCATGATAAGCATAGTGCATCAATATAAAAATAATAAAAAAAAAAATATATAAAGTAAAATTGTATGTCCATATTTGGTACATTATTTAGTGCTAAACGCTCGTGTTGGTCGCGAATTTAATTCTAATACTGATTAGTTAAACAGTACGTTTAATAAAAAAAAAAAAAAAACTTTATTGCTGGCGTAAAGTGCATTTTTTTCACAAAGGAAATCTACTGAGTTGTGGAATCTATTCTTAAATTGCCGTAAAGGTTGCAAACGGTGGAAATTTTATTGTGTCATCTGCATTGCAGAAAAGTCAAGCAATTTCCGTTTGGTTGCACGAGACTTTTCTGCGCGGATTTGTTTTTGTAAGTTATCAGCTAGATTTACCGCCTGTTAACGGGACCTATTGGGATTAGTGTGACACCCAAAGCGACCAGAAAAATCCATGTGGTTTAATATGAATGTGTGCCGTTAAAACTACCGGAAGTTGATCATCTGAACGAGTATTTGTTCTTATATCTATACAGCTAAGTGAAACTATATTGTCTTATATAAGTTATATACGTGTTTATATTTCATTATGATTATTGCAAATTATTGGCCCAAAAATTGATATCCTTATTTCCAAAAAAAAATGATTAAGTAGACATTAAGTTTTTACAAAATTATAGAAAAAAAAACAAATTAAATTATAAATTTATAAATATCATAATGTTAAGTTCTTTAGAGGATCGATCCATGATTTTTATAGTAGCTTATAATCATTAATTATAATTCCTATTTCTTAAGATAGCTAATGTTTGTTCTTCTAAATCATATATATTCGTCATTGGCAATAAACACTTCTCATATAAATTTGTTGGGTTTTTTGGGTGTTGTTAAAGTTAAATTTTTTTATTTATTGTTAAGATTACTGCATAAAAATATTGCGCTATTGTGATTTTCCGTTATGTTCGTTAACAATTATTTATTGATTTTCTTGTGTTGATGAAATAATTATGTGTTTCTAAATTATCAGAAAAAAATAAGGCAGTGATTTAGAGATCATGAACAGTGGGAGGGAAGTGCTAAGATTACACTTCAAATGGGCGGCGTAAGCACTAAGACCACCACACTTACGGTCTTACCAAATAGGTAACATGTGGTTGTTTGAATGTCCATACCAGTCATGGTTCGACCGCTAAAACAACCGGAAACAAAATTATGGTTACGAATTAATTTAGCACATTCTTTACAAGTTAGTGTCAATAGTTTAAAGTTACTCATTTTTTCTTCTTTTCTCTCAAATCATTTACCAGTGCAGCACCCACCAGTCTTCGATTATACTCCTACAGTTTTTTTGACCCCCCCAACGACTGCCACCTAGCCCGGGAAACGTGCTGCCGTAGGAGTCTCTGTCGAAGAAATTTTCTTGTTACGAACTCGCTGATTCAGAAAATTCATTTGTTCTCGTGAGCATTTGTAGCGTTTCGGTTATCGTTAAGAGGAAGGTTACATACCTAAAATACCGCAAATTGAGCATTTCGTAACAGAATGGCGCCCAAAACAAAAGCAACAATCTTAAAAACTTTATTTAAATTAGTGTTATTTTTTCGGTAAATGATTTTTTTTTATAATGATGAAAAATGACGAACTTTATTTTAATATTTCATTAATTTTTTTTGTTTTCACGCGTTAATTTCCATGTTTCGTGTTTTGACTTTCAATGTTAGGTTAGGAACACTAAAAATAAATTTTGTTACTATTTCATGTCGGTTTTTCCGCCAATTTCCACTTAAAGATTTAGTGTTTCTCATTGTTGATTTTTGAATTTGGTCGGGATTGAAAGATCGACTTAGTCTTAAACTATTTGCTTATTTGTTGTTATGTAATGGGTTTCGTAGATTTTCTTCTTCTGATACCATTTCTCCAATAACAGCGAATCATTCCGTATTATACAAAATATATTCCTTGGTTTGTGTTCCTTACTATTTATTTAAGTTTTGATTGCAAATCATAACCAAATGTGAATTAATTCGTACCTGAAAGCCAAGCTAAAAATTTTTTGTCATGTTATTTATTTATATATTTCTGTTCTGAACCTAAATTACGGCTTAATGAAAAATATACAATCTTTATAGTTTACTATTGAAAATATTTGTTTATTTATTAATTATTATTATTATTTTTTTTTTTTTGTTTCTTCCGATTACTTTCTTTAAACTTATTTTGTGTCGCGATTTTTAAAATATAATCAAAATATGTTCGTTTCTGTAAATCTGTTGGAGTTCGAAGAATTGGCAATCGAATGCCAGATTCGAAATATTAAAGGCTCACTTAGCGAGAAAGTTGACATTTTACAAAAACGTATTTCAGAAGAATTAGCAAATGAAATTGATCCCCCGAAAGAAGCGCATGCTTCGGCTTTAAAAAATGCTAAAAGAGAGGTTCAGAATTGCGTTATTAAAATGAGAACAATTGAAAGCTCAATTCAAGGGCTTATTGACGGTTCTGAGGCAGTTACAAATAATTTCATTTCATTTGTTGAGACATTATTATGGCATGTTAGAGGGAGGTTAGAGCGTATTTCACAACTTAAATCTGTTAGTACTGCTGTAGCAACCTATTTACAAACAGTTGGCCGTCTGACTGTCTGTTTAGAAGAATTAAAAGAAAAATTGAAACTAACCCCTGAGGTTGAAACCTCCTTCAAGGAAGCCTTTCAAAATCTTTTTGATGTTGGGTTTGACAATACAGAAGTAACCGAACTAAATAATCCCAATAAACGCCAGGAGATGTCTGTCCTTGTACCCGGGTCCCGACAAAATTTGGTTTCAACTGATGAAGCTGATGATGAACAAGCAGGTCCTATACCGAATACTATCTTGGTAGATTCAGAGGAAGCACTAGAACATATTTGCGGAAAACTAATTGAAAAGTTAAAAATACCGCTCACGAACAGTATTATTAAATCGTTATCGAATCAAAAAATACCTTCAAAATCAGATGATCTGAATCAGGATTTTTCAGACGATGAATCGAAAACTGCTGCCACAACCTCTAACTTTCAAAATGATGATTCTTTTAAACCAAAACCAACCAAGCATCAGTCGGATTCATTAATACAAGATCATGTAAAGTTTGACAATAGAAAGAGAATTCCGATTAGTAATCATTTAACGGATGAGTCGTCTGGAAATCAACGTGCATCAGCTAATCTACCTCCAAAGAACCATCGTGATATGTTAAGAATGTTTGAATGGAATCTGGTGTTCTATGGCGATGATAAAGATAGGGTATCTGTAGAAAATTTTCTGTACAGAACAGAGAACATGGCACTGGCCAATGGTATCACACACGAGAAATTAACAAAGAATTTTTCTGTTTTATTGAAAGATCAAGCGCTTAATTGGTACTGGAATTTTCGGCAGTCTCACGGTACTCTGTCATGGCAGCAACTAAAATCCAATATGACCCGTCGTTTTCGGGTACGCCGTTCAGATGCCGATATAAAATACGAACTAGAACGAACACGGCAAAAGCATAAAGAATCGTTCTTTGATTTTTATGATGGTATTCAGAACAAAGCTTTAAAACTCCAAAAACCACTGTCCGAGTTAGAAACGATAAATCTTTTGATGCGAAATATGCGGCCTGGTCTTCAGGATAAATTTGCAGGTCAACGATTTTCAGATTTAAACGCTTTTGTAGATAATTGTGTCTTAGTAGAAGATGATTGGCAACGTATTGGGTATGTACCTGAAATGTATATGGCTAAAAGAAACATTAATGAACTCGAAATGGAAACAGTATTCACAGAAGTTAGTCCGTTAGATCACTATTTAGCTGAGTCAAATAATTTCTCTGTAAATGCGTTCAATCGAAACAGTAAATCGGTAATATTTAACTTGGCGGATACAACACGCAATACAAATAAATTAACTTGTTGGAATTGCAAACAACCAGGGCATCCATTTCCCGAGTGTACATCGGATGAAAGGAACGTGTTTTGCTATGGTTGCGGGGCTCCTGGTATATTGAAACCTGACTGTCCATACTGTGCCCGTAAGGGAAACCAATTTCGGGAATCCGGGAGGACTGGGGTTCTGAATTCCCAAGCATCGATACTCAAACCCAGAATACAATAGAAACGGCTTCAAACACCGACCAGGAGTTCTACAGGATATTAAAACGACCAAGTACAACCCAAGATTCACAACCCCACTTATCGAGAGAGACCGATTAATGTTCAGCACTAATTTATCCCCAATTATGTCTCATCGTAATAAAAAAGGTCGACCCATGAAGTACTTCAAATTAAGAAGGTCTTTAAAATAATCGATTTCGGAGACACTAATGAACAGCGATTGTGATGCTCGTCCCTATGCTGAGATTTTGCTTAACGGAATACCTTATCGGGGGTTATTAGATAGTGGAGCCAATATCTCTGTTCTCGGGCGAGACGCTGAAAAATTTCTTAAGCAATACAACATTAAATACTTTTCACTTCCATGTTCTCTTTCTACAGCTAATGGAGACCCAGTCCAAATTGTAGGACATTTTCTCGCAAAAATATCCTATAGCGGTAAAACTAAAATGCTTCGTCTTCATATTGCTCCTGCGTTTAGCCAAAATCTTTATCTCGGTATTGATTTCTGGAACACGTTCGGATTGGTCCCGGTAATGGTAAACGAATTGTCTAACTTATCTCAAACGAATCTAAACTCTGAATTAAAAAATAAACATGTATTAAATCCTCGTCAAAGTTGCTTGGTGAGTCACGTAATAAAGTTGTTTCCTTCCAGTAATGAACTTGGGTTAGGCCGTACTAATGTCTTGTCACATTCTATCAAAATAATCGATGGGGCTCTTCCGGTGAAACAACGACACTATCCCGTCTCTTCTGCAGTGCAAGCCGAGCTTTATAGTGAATTGGATAGAATGTTGGAATCGGGGGTAATTGAAGAAAGTTATAGCTCCTGGTCATCTCCAGTCACAATAGTAAAAAAAGCCAATGGTAAGGTTCGGTTATGCCTTGATGCCAGGAAGGTGAACTCGGTCACAGTGCCTGACGCTTACCCTCTTCCCTTGATTGACGGTCTGCTCAGTCGCCTAGACCAAACCAAATATATTAGTACAATTGATCTAAAAGACGCGTTCATTTCAGATCCCGCTTGATCCTGGGTCGAGGGATAAGACAGCATTCACTGTGCCGGGTCGTCCACTTTACCATTTTGTCGTCATGCCGTTTGGGTTGTGCAACGCACCCCAAACGATGTGTCGACTAATGGATAAGGTCATTCCTCATCAATTGCATGATCGGGTATTCGTGTATCTGGATGATCTGTTGGTGGTATCAGCATCGTTTGAGGAACACCTTCAACTTTTGACTGAAGTGGCAAGGTTGCTTTCTTAAGCCAATTTGACCATAAATGTAGATAAAAGCAGATTTATGTTAAAAGAGACACGGTACCTTGGTTTCGTGATTGGTGAGGGATGCCTTAAAGTGGACCCGGACAAAATTCAGGGCATAGTCGACTATCCTTTACCTAAAACTTCACGGCAAATCCGCCGCTTCCTGGGGATGACTGGGTGGTATAGGCGCTTTATTCGGAATTACTCATTGATTTCAGCACCTATCTCGGACTTACTTCAGAAAAATACCAAGATCGTCTGGGATGAAAAATCTAGGCAAGCTTTTGAATCTTTAAAAACTGCTCTGACAACGGCCCCTGTTTTGGTTTATCCAGATTTTAGTAAAGAATTCTTTGTACAATGTGACGCTTGTAAAACTGGAATAGGCAGTGTACTTTTTCAGATCCACGATGGGCAAGAACATCCAATTGCGTTTATGAGCAGGAAAACCACAAAATCACAGCGTAACTATTCAACAACCCAACTCGAGTGCCTTGCTGCGGTAGAAAGCGTAAAAAATTTCCGTCCGTATATTGAGGGTTATGTATTTACTATTATTACGGATCACAGCAGTTTGAAATGGCTCATGAGCCAGAAGGACTTGGATGGGCAACTTGCTCGATGGGCTCTCAAACTTCAACGATACAATTTCAAAATAGTTTATCGTAAGGGAAGTGAAAATGTTATTCCCGACGCACTTTCGCGAGTTAATGTTGATTCAATTGACCATGTTAATGCGGTACCCCCTTCATATTGATTTGTCGTCACCCGAATTTGATAGTAAAGACTATGTGGAGAAACTTAACGCAATTTGTCTAAACTCAAAGGGCAAAACTAATTACAAAGTAAGAGGAAACAAAATTTATATTTATCTACCTGACAATTTGGAAAATAAGAGTGACTTATCATCGTGGAAGTTACTAATACCAGCAAAACTAACTCAGTCTCTAATTGAACAAGCTCATCAACCACCGTCGGCAGCACACCAAGGCATTGCTAAAACCATTTCTCATATAAAGCGCTATTTTTACTGGTCAACTATGGCTGCTGATATCGCGACATACATTGGCAACTGCGGCGTATGTAAACAGACAAAGCCCGTAAACTTTCGTATTCGACCTGAAATGGGTAAACCGGTGTTCCCAATTAGGCCTTTTCAACGTATCTATTTAGACTTTTTAGGACCGTATCCTAGAACCTATAATGGATTTACTTGTATCCTTATCCTACTTGATCAGTTTACACGATTCCCTATCCTAGAACCAATGCGATCGGCAACTGCAAGTAAACTTACTGATTTTCTCGAAAGAAAGATTTTTCATTTGTATTGAGTTCCAGAGTCCGTATTTACTGATAACGGTCCTCAGTTCGATTCTATACTATTCGCTAACCTTTTACAAAAGTATGGGATTAAACATGAGCGAACGGCCAAGTATTCTCCCCAGGCAAATGCCTCGGAGCGTGTTAACCGCTCAGTTCTAGCTGCAATAAGATCTTATATCTCTGACGATCATCAAAAATGGGATCAACATCTGGATGAAATAGGTGGAGCATTGCGCAATGTAGTTCATTCCTCAACCAAATTTTCACCCCATTACTTATTGTTTGGTAGACATAAAATTACGCATGGTTCTCAATACGAACTTTTAAGAGAAATACATTCCATTGATGACCTTAATATAAATATGATTACCCCTACAGAAAGATTATCCTTAGCTCAGCAGTTAGTGTTACGCAATTTGGAGGATTCTCATAGGGCATCTGCTACTCGATACAATCTACGAGCTAAAGCGCGAAGCTTCATTCCAGGTCAAAACGTTTTCGTCCGCAATTTTATTCAAAGTTCCGCAGCGAAACATATATCCGCGAAGCTGTCAAAAAAATTTATTCCTGCGATAATTGAGAGGAAAATCGGTACTGTATTGTATGAGGTTAAAGACATGGTTGGTAAAAAGATAGGGGTATATCATGCCAAAGACATACGATGAAATGTTCATATTTTGTAAGCATCGCCTATTTATTAATCTAAAATTAAGTATCATGCCCAGCGTTGAGACTATCTCAAGGGTGTGAGTCTGCCCCACGAATGTTACAATTTTGTATACCAAAATTGCTACATGAGTTAACTGATAAACCGTATAATTTATTTTTGTTATAAAATTAATATTAGACTATATAAGAATTATTTCTGTTGGTAGCACATATAAATTATTTCATCAACTTAGACATGCGCCGCTTGTCTTTTAGTATGAATATTTTACCCGTGTATACCCTATTTGTAGAAATCAATTAAATTAAAACATTTCGGATGCAATTTGTTGAATACAAATCCAATCAACAGTAATCAATTTTTACTATTGTTTGGTTTGTTGAAAAATTTATCGAATAACAATCATACGGTTAATGGTGGTCAGGTGACCGGTGTATATTTGATGGTCATTCATATTCATAACTGGTCCAAAAGCATTTCTTTTTACTCTTTCGATTTATTTTTGTTATGTACTCGTACATAAAGACTAACGGGTAAATGGACATCGAGGTATCAGGAAAATAAATACTTAGAAATTTTGGGATCAGTCATTTCAAATCGGCAATTGCATGATAAGCATAGTGCATCAATATAAAAATAATAAAAAAAAAAAATATATAAAGTAAAATTGTATGTCCATATTTGGTACATTATTTAGTGCTAAACGCTCGTGTTGGTCGCGAATTTAATTCTAATACTGATTAGTTAAACAGTACGTTTAATAAAAAAAAAAAAAAAACTTTATTGCTGGCGTAAAGTGCATTTTTTTCACAAAGAAAATCTACTGAGTTGTGGAATCCATTCTTAAATTGCCGTAAAGGTTGCAAACGGTGGAAATTTTATTGTGTCATCTGCATTGCAGAAAAGTCAAGCAATTTCCGTTTGGTTGCACGAGACTTTTCTGCGCGGATTTGTTTTTGTAAGTTATCAGCTAGATTTACCGCCTGTTAACGGGACCTATTGGGATTAGTGTGACACCCAAAGCGACCAGAAAAATCCATGTGGTTTAATATGAATGTGTGCCGTTAAAACTACCGGAAGTTGATCATCTGAACGAGAATTTGTTCTTATATCTATACAGCTAAGTGAAACTATATTGTCTTATATAAGTTATATACGTGTTTATATTTCATTATGATTATTGCAAATTATTGGCCCAAAAATTGATATCCTTATTTCCAAAAAAAAATGATTAAGTAGACATTAAGTTTTTACAAAATTATAGAAAAAAAAACAAATTAAATTATAAATTTATAAATATCATAATGTTAAGTTCTTTAGAGGATCGATCCATGATTTTTATAGTAGCTTATAATCATTAATTATAATTCCTATTTCTTAAGATAGCTAATGTTTGTTCTTCTAAATCATATATATTCGTCATTGGCAATAAACACTTCTCATATAAATTTGTTGGGTTTTTTGGGTGTTGTTAAAGTTAAATTTTTTTATTTATTGTTAAGATTACTGCATAAAAATATTGCGCTATTGTGATTTTCCGTTATGTTCGTTAACAATTATTTATTGATTTTCTTGTGTTGATGAAATAATTATGTGTTTCTAAATTATCAGAAAAAAATAAGGCAGTGATTTAGAGATCATGAACAGTGGGAGGGAAGTGCTAAGATTACACTTCAAATGGGCGGCGTAAGCACTAAGACCACCACACTTACGGTCTTACCAAATAGGTAACATGTGGTTGTTTGAATGTCCATACCAGTCATGGTTCGACCGCTAAAACAACCGGAAACAAAATTATGGTTACGAATTAATTTAGCACATTCTTTACAAGTTAGTGTCAATAGTTTAAAGTTACTCATTTTTTCTTCGTTTCTCTCAAATCATTTACCAGTGCAGCACCCACCAGTCTTCGATTATACTCCTACAGTTTTTTTGACCCCCCCCCAACGACTGCCACCTAGCCCGGGAAACGTGCTGCCGTAGGAGTCTCTGTCGAAGAAATTTTCTTGTTACGAACTCGCTGATTCAGAAAATTCATTTGTTCTCGTGAGCATTTGTAGCGTTTCGGTTATCGTTAAGAGGAAGGTTACATACCTAAAATACCGCAAATTGAGCATTTCGTAACAAGTTTTTTAGAAATTAATGTGATTTTTAGATTTTCCACAAAAAGCTTAAACAAAAACGTGGGAAATTTCTAAATTATAACATAGAATGGAGAAAAACGCAAAGGAAAACCATTTTCCCGTTAGTTTTTTGGGAATTTGATGTGATTTTTAGATTTTCCACAAAGAGCTTAACCAAAAACGTGAGAAATTTCTAAATTATAACATAGAATGGGGGAAAAAACGCAAAGGAAAACAATTTTCCCGTTAGTTTTTTGGGAATTTGATGTGATTTTTAGATTTTCCACAAAAAGCTTAACCAAAAACGCGAGAAATTTCTAAATTATAACATAGAATGGGGGAAAAACGCAAAGGAAAACCATTTTCCCGTTAGTTTTTTGGGAATTTGATGTGATTTTTAGATTTTCCACAAATAGCTTAACCAAAAACGTGGGAAATTTCTAAATTATAACATAGAATGGGAAAAAAACGCAAAGGAAAACCATTTTCCCGTTAGTTTTTTGGGAATTTGATGTGATTTTTAGATTTTCCACAAAAAGCTTAACTAAAAACGTGGGAAATTTCTAAATTATAACATAGAATGGGGGAAAACGCAAAGGAAAACCATTTTCCCGTTAGTTTTTTGGGAATTTGATGTGATTTTTAGATTTTCCACAAAAAGCTTAACCAAAAACGTGGAAAATTTCTAAATTATATCATAGAATGGGGGAAAAACGCAAAGGAAAACAATTTTCCCTTTTTGGGAATTAATGTGATTTTTAGATTTTCCACAAAAAGCTTAACCAAAAACGTGGGAAATTTCTAAATTATAACATAGAATGGGGAAAAAACGCAAAGGAAAACCATTTTCCCGTTAGTTTTTTGGGAATTTGATGTGATTTTTAGATTTTCCACAAAAAGCTTAACCAAAAACGTGGGAAATTTCTAAATTATAACATAGAATGGGGAAAAACGCAAAGGAAAACCATTTTCCCTTTTTGGGAATTAATGTGATTTTTAGATTTTCCACAAAAAGCTTAACCAAAAACGTGGGAAATTTCTAAATTATAACATAGAATGGGGGAAAAACGCAAAGGAAAACCATTTTCCCGTTAGTTTTTTGGGAATTTGATGTGATTTTTAGATTTTCCACAAAAAGCTTAACCAAAAACGTGGGAAATTTCTAAATTATAACATAGAATGGGGCAAAAACGCAAAGGAAAACCATTTTCCCGTTAGTTTTTTGGGAATTTGATGTGATTTTTAGATTTTCCACAAATAGCTTAACCAAAAACGTGGGAAATTTCTAAATTATAACATAGAATGGGGGGAAAAACGCAAAGGAAAACCATTTTCCCGTTAGTTTTTTGGAAATTAATGTGATTTTTAGATTTTCCACAAAAAGCTTAACCAAAAACGTGGGAAATTTCTAAATTATAACATAGAATGGATGAAAAATGCAAAGGTAAACCATTTTCCCGTTAGTTTTTTGGGAATTTGATGTGATTTTTAGATTTCCCACAAAAAGCTTAACCAAAAACGTGGGAAATTTCTAAATTATAACATAGAATGGGGGAAAAACGCAAAGGAAAACCATTTTCCCGTTAGTTTTTTGGGAATTTGATGTGATTTTTAGATTTTCCACAAAGAGCTTAACCAAAAACGTGGGAAATTTCTAAATTATAACATACAATGGGGGAAAAACGCAAAGGAAAACCATTTTCCCGTTAGTTTTTTGGGAATTAATGCGATTTTTAGATTTTCCACAAAAAGCTTAACCAAAAACGTGGGAAATTTCTAAGTTATAACATAGAATGGGGGAAAAACGCAAAGGAAAACCATTTTCCCTTTAGTTTTTTGGGAATTTGATGTGATTTTTAGATTTTCCACAAATAGCTTAACCAAAAACGTGGGAAATTTCTAAATTATAACATAGAATGGGGAGAACGCAAAGGAAAACCATTTTCCCGTTAGTTTTTTGGGAATTTGATGTGATTTTTAGATTTTCCACAAAGAGCTTAACCAAAAACGTGAGAAATTTCTAAATAATAACATAGAATGGGGGGAAAAACGCAAAGGAAAACAATTTTCCCGTTAGTTTTTTGGGAATTTGATGTGATTTTTAGATTTTCCACAAATAGCTTAACCAAAAACGCGAGAAATTTCTAAATTATAACATAGAATGGGGGAAAAACGCAAAGGAAAACCATTTTCCCGTTAGTTTTTTGGGAATTTGATGTGATTTTTAGATTTTCCACAAATAGCTTAACCAAAAACGTGGGAAATTTCTAAATTATAACATAGAATGGGAAAAAACGCAAAGGAAAACCATTTTCCCGTTAGTTTTTTGGGAATTTGATGTGATTTTTAGATTTTCCACAAAAAGCTTAACCAAAAACGTGGGAAATTTCTAAATTATAACATAGAATGGGGGAAAAACGCAAAGGAAAACCATTTTCCCGTTAGTTTTTTGGGAATTTGATGTGATTTTTAGATTTTCCACAAATAGCTTAACCAAAAACGTGGGAAATTTCTAAATTATAACATAGAATGGGGAAAAAACGCAAAGGAAAACCATTTTCCCGTTAGTTTTTTGGGAATTTGATGTGATTTTTAGATTTTCCACAAAAAGCTTAACCAAAAACGTGGGAAATTTCTAAATTATAACATAGAAT
>CAKOBK010001035.1:0-192526 GCA_932526605.1 Nephrotoma flavescens
AAACAACTTAATATTCCATCGATTAGTGTCCAGTATTTTTGCAGCTGTTCTGACCAATACAATACTGTAACCAAAGAAATTTCCCACTTGAGCATAGATTATTTTGAATTTTCCGATCAAGAATTTAAAAATATTGAAAAAAGAATTCGTTTACCACATGCCAATTGCCCTAATTGCAAAAGTCGTATAAAGCAAAAAAAACTAATATCCAATGCTTGTATTATAATAGTAGACGTGGAACCGTTAAATAGTTCTACTATTTATCATACAAAATTAAACGACATTCAACAGGAGCTAACTATTTTGGAGGACACTGTTTATTTAAAAGGAACCATAAACTATCATCATTTAGAGGGTGACTTTGGGCATTACACGTCTTGCATAAAAAGACCCAACGGCCGGTGGGAATCTCATGACGATTTACATAAGTTTATAACTGAAATTAAACCTGATCGCGAAATAAATCCATCGTTGCTAATTTATACGAAAAATTAAGCTACAATATATAATCAAGCTATTTTACGAACACTATTAAATTATATAGAAATAAAATTTAAATTAGTGTAAACATCATTTAAACAGGCAACTTTTTTAACTCTTCCAACCATCTACTTGTACTTACCTAATTTATAAATTAAATTCAATTTCAGATGTGCCACAACCATATTATCAACCTTTTCTTTCAACTCATTCCAACAAATAAAGTCAAATTCAAACGCGCAATAGCCTTATTACCAGCTACCACCCTACCCTAGGTTAGGGGCGGCTGAAGCGAGCGTCTGTCATGTATGAATCAGCTCGCTTTATACATATGTTCAAGATAGGATCGGATGCCATAAGATTCTACACCAATGGGTGACCCACACAGGTAAACCGAACTAAGTTATAAACCCTACACAATGGCCTTTGATTACCATATCGAATCCGTCACAACAACGACATACAAAATTCAACACGGATATCGCCTTAAAAATGAGAACATGGAATGTGATTCTCCCTTTACCACCTTAGAGATCTCAAAACCCCGTCGAACCAGGCAAAGATATACACATTAAGTTTATTTGGATATTATGCATGGTCAAACTCCGCACTAAGAAATTTAATATCACGGATGCTAATGTACATGCACTCACCGAAGATATATCAGATGACGTCAAAGATGTACTCTAAGTAACGTGGAGATCGAATGATGAAAGAACAGAAAACCAATTCGATCACGTCATGATCTCTAAAAGACACCCCACCAGCATATCCAACGTTAGAGCTTACAGTAATCGAAAGCGATCATTTGCTTGTCATATTCAATTACAAGTGTAAAAGGTTATTCACATTCAATAGAGAAACACAAAAAACCGTTCGATAGAATGTCGATGCTTTAAAAGATTTAACGCTTTGCAGCTTCCCTGCAGAGATACCAATGAGCTGTAACTGACTAGATCGGACTATCTAAATCGGCCGACTTATAGCGAATAACCTCCTCTTAACAACTAGGAATAGTGGCTGGCTAACCAGTCAGGTATCGCTTAAGTTACGTTCCAGGAAAGCTACGACAATAACTCCGGCAAAGCAAAAGAAGCGTGAAGATTATGAGATCAGGCACCGAAAAATCAGCTTTCAAGTGGGAAAAGGAAATTCAAGTGTTTTGCTAATGCCAAGAATCTCACTAATTACTTCCACCCAAGAAGTACAGTGTTCAAAGACGGGAATGGAGAGCTGAGAACAAACCTGGCTGTTTTTCTATCAGAATGGCAAACCGACTTCCGAAATTTACTAAATCGCAATGACAAAGAGACCCGCGTTAAAAAAACTTGGTTCACCATAAGAAGAAGCCTTTGTCGAATAACCCACAAGATTATATTCGCAAGCATCTTGCATCAAATCTGTACGAAATTATCGTCTATATTGACCAAGAAGAGCTGTCGGATAATTGGATGATTCACTGAAAACATAATTGGTTACTATATCAGCATGGTTTTCGGCCCAACTGATCAACCACTGATCAATGCTTAACCATGAGTAAGATTTAAAGAAAAAACTGGAAGTACAATATAATCATACATCAATTATAGTCTATATTATAGAGATCGCTGAGCTCCGTTGCCAGGTACCAGTCCTAACGCGTGATAAAGTGCTCCATCAACAACTACCCGGAGGGTATCGTAGAGGAAGACCCTCATTGCGCTGGTGTAACGACGTTGCACTAGACTATTGCACTGAGAAGCCCACAGTGCAGGAGGTAAAATTCATACACGTGATGTGAAAGCTAGAGAGAGATTGAAATTTAACGAAGTCGATAAATGAAATAGGCCCAAAATATCTAGCCTAACCAGTTCTTCAGAAAATCAGTTCTACATTCGAAAATGTTAAGCTTATAAGAATTATCTGATAAAAGTGGCATTTTGGTACAAACCTACGATGTCCTGTTATTGGTCAATCAACGTGTGCCACTCAATAAATTCCATGAATGAGTTTTTCTCAAAAAAATCTATCGCGACCTATCCGTTTGAAAATCAAACCTGTTCTATTTGAAAGGTTAAGCCTGTAACAATCATCCGATAATAGTGGCATTTTGGTACAAACTCTGCGATGACTTGTTATTGGCCATTAAACATATTCCACTCAGAGTACATGAGTGTACTGAATAAATTCTACTTTAAAAATCATCCGACGTCGATCCGTTTTGGAATGTCACTGATGTCATTTGAAAGGTTAGGGCCACAGGTGTCATCTGTACATAATGAAATGTTGGTACAAACTCTACGATGTCCTGTTATTGGTCAATCAACGTGTGCCTCTCAATAAATTCCATGCACGAGTTTTCCCCAAAAAAATTTATCGCGACCGATCCGTTGGAAAATCAAACCTGTTCTATTTGAAAGGTTAAGCCTGTAACAATCATCCAATAATAGTGGCATTTTGGTACAAACTCTGCGATGGCTTGTTATTGGCCATTAAACGTATTCCACTCAGAGTACATGAGTGCACTGAACAAATCCTACTCAAAAATTTTCCGACGTCGATCCGTTTTGGAATGTCACTGATGTCTTTTGAAAGGTTAAGTCAATAGGTGTCATCTATATATAATGAAATTTTGGTACAAACTCTACGATGTCCTGTTATTGGTCAATCAACGTGTGCCACTCAATAAATTCCATGAACGAGTTTTTCTCAAAAAAATCTATCGCGACCGATCCGTTTGAAAATCAAACCTGTTCTATTTGAAAGGTTAAGCCTGTAACAATCATCCGATAATAGTGGCATTTTGGTACAAACTCTGCGATGACTTGTTATTGGCCATTAAACGTATTCCACTCAGCGTACATGAGTGCACTGAACAAATCCTACTCAAAAATTTTCCGACGTCGATCCGTTTTGGAATGTCACTGATGTCATTTGAAAGGTTAGGTCCATAGGTGTCATCTGTATATAATAAAATTTTGGTACAAACTCTACGATGTCCTGTTATTGGTCATTGAACGTGTGCCACTCAATGAATTCCATGAACGAGTTTTTCTCAAAAAAATTTATCGCGACCGATCCGTTTGAAAATCAAACCTGTTCTATTTGAAAGGTTAAGCCTGTAACAAGCATCCGATAATAGTGGCATTTTGGTACAAACTCTGCGATGACTTGTTATTGGCCATTAAACGTATTCCACTCAGAGTACATGAGTGCACTGAACAAATCCTACTCAAAAAATTTCCGACGTCGATCCGTTTTGGAATGTCACTGATGTCTTTTGAAAGGTTAAGTCAATAGGTGTCATCTGTATATAATGAAATTTTGGTACAAACTCTACGATGTCCTGTTATTGGTCAATCAACGTGTGCCACTCAATAAATTCCATGAACGAGTTTTTCTCAAAAAAATCTATCGCGGCCGATCCGTTTGAAAATCAAACCTGTTCTATTTGAAAGGTTAAGCCTGTAACAATCATCCGATAATAGTGGCATTTTGGTACAAACTCTGCGATGACTTGTTATTGGCCATTAAACGTATTCCACTCAGACTACATGAGTGCACAGAACAAATCCTACTCAAAAATTTTCCGACGTCGATCCGTTTTGGAATGTTACTGATGTCATTTGAAAGGTTAAGTCCATAGGTGTCATCTGTATATAATGAAATTTTGGTACAAACTCCACGATGTCCTGTTATTGGTCAATCAACGTGTGCCACTCAATGAATTCCATGAACGAGTTTTTCTCAAAAAAATCTATCGCGACCGATCCGTTTGAAAATCAAACCTGTTCTATTTGAAAGGTTAAGCCTGTAACAATCATCCGATAATAGTGGCATTTTGGTACAAACTCTGCGATGACTTGTTATTGGCCATCCATTTTGGAATGTCACTCTCCGAATATGTTATACTCAAAAATCTTAAGGTACCAATCCGTTCGGTATAAACTTCTCGGTGGTCTGTTGGAACTTTAATATGTCCCACTTATTTTTTTTAATAAATAAGTTTTAATTTAACATAAATCTGGTGATGGAAAATATTACTGTTTGATCAAATTTATGATTTACATCTCGATGAAATATTTTTAGAAAAATTGGATTTAATAATGGTATGTATACATATTGCTGTTATGTTTTTGTTAGAAACTTCACACTCATGTATTTTTACATTTTTGTTTTTTACTTTCGGTTTTCCTGAGTTTTTTTTATTTCACTCAAAAATGCTTATAAGAAATATTTTAACAGTGTACTTACTAATACATATTTATTTTTGTTATTTGTTAGAAACTTCACACTCATATATATATATATATATATATATATATATATATATATATATATATATATATATATATATATATATATATATATATATATATATATATATATATATATATATATATATATATATATATATATATATATTATATTATAATATTGCGAATAGAACACATCACATCAATTATAAAACCCTCCGACGAGGCCCAACCATTTTTATTGGAATAATAATGCATAAAAATTAAGTTAGGACTGTGTGTTTGTAATTTTTGTGGCGTGTGAGCAATTCCATTCACACATTATATGAAGAATATACGATATGCATATATAAAATCCATAGACGAGCCTAACCATTTCAATTTGAATAGCACATACCAATTTAGTAAGGCCTAAGTGTCCTCTATCCATACTTACTAGTGGGCATGCCTATACATATCTTAAGTTTAAGTTAAGTGGCATATCAGTCCAATCTTTGTCATGTATTCCACTAAATCTTGCTAAATTGGGATAAATCGTACCAATTTAGAGAGGTCTGGGTGTCCTCTATCCATATACATACTAGGGCTTATGCCCAAACGTCAGTGAGATTTATGTGAATTTGTATGACGTGTGAACAATTTCAGTCCCAATAATGTATGAATAATATACGATATCTAGGAAATCGAAAGACGAGCACAACCAGTTTTATTGGAACAATACATATAAATTTTGATAGGGATGAGTATTCTTTATTCATACTTACCCATGGTTATGCTCAACCGTCTCGGAGATTTATGGTAATTGGTATGACGTGCTTGAGCAATCCCATTCGTAATATTATATGACTAATTTACGAAAAGATCCATGCCAATTTAGATAGGTTTAAGTATCACCCGTTCATATCTACAACCTAGTGATTATGCTTAGACATCGCTGAAATTTTGGTTTATTGATAAGATTTGGTAAAACATATTCCTATTCATAGTTTAATTACTTTGTTAATAATTTAGAGCGCACTTTCGTAAATTATGTGGTTTATCTAAAAATCCGCCAGCCAAAAATTATCAGACTTTCGGTTAGGCATGGAAATAAATAAATATAGTGGGGTGGCTAAATAAATTGAATAATAATAAATAAATTGGTTTTCATGGTCAAAAGTTATGCCTCAACCAAATATTTTTATATATATATATATATATATATATATATATATATATATATATATATATATATATATATATATATATATATATATATATATATATATATATATATATATATATATATATATATATATATATATATATATATATATATATATATATATATATATATATATATATATATATATATGTATATATATATATATATATATATATATATATATATATATATATATATAAATTGTATAGGCTTCTCGTCACAAATAAACAACTGACCTCTAAAATTTTGGTGGTTGTACCGCTCTCCTAAGTGGTCCAAAATGGAGCACAACTTAAGAAATTAAGGCTGACTGGTTGAGGCATTACATGTCAAAAGTCGAATTGCGTTTCTATGGTGAGGCCAAATCGATCTTCTCTATTATCCGATATTAAGATATCTGTTTTTGAAATTTTCAAAGAAGTGGTCGTTTATGCTTCAGAAATGTGGGGTGGTTTTCATGGTAAAGAGTGGTTGGTGGCTGAAAAATGGTAGTGCACTAGTAATTTAAACTCGTGAATCGATTGATCACAACTAGGGTTGGCAGTTCAAAAATGAAACTGCATGAGAATGTTTACGGCAAATTTGGTTAAAATCAATACCGAGCTGTAATTTTCAACATCTTGAAAGATGTGAAAAAGCTAGTCAAAACAAATTTATTACTACCATGCTTCAGATAATATGAAAAGGAAAAATGCTAATAAACAATTGTATGCTGGATCATTTTTTAGAAACAAATCTAAATACATAATACATTCCCCAATGCAATCTTTCCAGTGTGACCTGATTTCATTCATTTTATCCAAACAAAATAATTACGAGTTTTGTTATTTTAATATTCTTAAATTAAAATCACAATCACCCGTATAGTACACGTAGAAAAAGTATGTAATTAATTTTTTAATTTGGTAAAACCAGTATAGATAGTTGGTATATACATAATGTAAAGTAAACACAAATATCTATATGTATAATATGTACATGCTTATTCACTGCGACCATTAGAAAACAACTTTTCCTTTCGATTGATAATTTTACCATTATTTTCGTATCATACATAAACCTCCAAATATTTTTTTTCAAATTTTTACTTACATTTCATTTTGCACACCACAACATAATATGTATATATATGTTCAATTTTAGCCACACCGACGCTACATACAAATACACATATAAGCGATCCTTTTCCTTTTCTTGTCATCTTCGAGTATTTAATTTTAATAAATCTAAATGAGAACGAATATTCGATCGTATATGCAAACTCACAATATATTATATGTACAACTTTGCTAGAAATTGTCACTCGAGAAGTCTTTATCCATACAGATTTACATCAACATTTAAACCACTTTTCCACCTGATACGAAAAAGAAATTCGCAGGGTTTATTAGCACAGCCAAGACCTAAATAGCCACATATACCGCTAGTGCAATTTATTTCTGGTATTTGCTCCACAGAATTTTAAAGTTTGCTATAAATTCTCACTCGAGAAGTCTTTATGCACACAAATACACATCATATACATCATTTTTCCACCTGATATGAAAATGGAATTAGCAGGGTTTATTAGCACAGCCAAGACCTAAATAGCCGCATATACCGCTAGTACAATTTATCTCTGGTATTTGTTCCACATAATTTTAAACTTTGCTAGAAATTCTCAATCGAGAAGTCTTTATCCACACATATACACATCATAAACATCATTTTTCCACCTGATATGAAAAAGAAATTCGCAGGGTTTATTAGCACAGCCAAGACCTAAATAGCCGCATATACCGCTAGTGCAATTTATCTCTGGTATTTAGTCCACATAATTTTAAAATTTGCTAGAAATCGTCAC
This sequence comes from Nephrotoma flavescens, assembly GCA_932526605.1. Lineage (NCBI taxonomy): Eukaryota > Metazoa > Arthropoda > Insecta > Diptera > Tipulidae > Nephrotoma > Nephrotoma flavescens. The sequence goes on from CAKOBK010001035.1 coordinate 7,763, forward strand.
TCGAGAAGTCTTTATCCATACAGATTCACATCAACATTTACATCATTTTTCCACCTGATATAAAAATGAAATTCGCAGGGTTTATTAGTACAGCCAAGACCTAAATAGACGTATATACCGCTAGTGCAATTTATCTCTGGTATTTGTTCCACAGAATTTTATAATTTACTAGAAATTCTCACTCGAGAAGTCTTTATGCACTCAAATACTCATCATATACATCAGTTTTCAACTTGATATAAAAATGAAATTCGCAGGGTTTATTAGCACAGCCAAGACCTAAATAGCTGCATAAACTGCTAGTGCAATTTATCTTTTGTATTTTCTCCACAGATTTTTAAAATTTACTAGAAATTCTCACTCGAGAAGTCCTCATGCACAAAAATACACATCATATACATCATTTTTCCACCTGATATAAAAATGAAACTCGCGGGAGAAGTCTTTATGCACACAAATACACATCATATACATCATTTTTCCATCTGATATGAAAATGAAAATTGCAGGGTTTATTAGCACAGCCAAAACCTAAATAGCCGTATATACCGCTAGTGCAATTTATTTCTGGTATTTGATCCACAGATATTTAAATTTTGCTATAAATTGTCACTAGAGAAATCTTTATCCATACAGATTCACATCAACATTTACATCCCTTTTCCACCTGATATTAAAATGAAATTCGCCGGGTTTATTAGCACAGCCAAGACCTAAATAGCCGCATATACTGCTAGTGCAATTTATCTCTGGTATTTGCTACAAAGAATTTTAAAGTTTACTAGAAATTCTCACTCGAGAAGTCTTTATGCACAAAAATACACATCATATACATCATTTTTCCACCTGAAATGAAAATGAAATACGCAGGGTTTATTAGCACAGCCAAGACCTAAATAGCCGCATATACCGCTAGTGCAATTTATCTTTGGTATTTGTTCCACAGAATTTTAAACTTTGCTAGAAATTCTCAATCGAGAAGTCACACATATACACATCATATACATCATTTTTCCACCTGATATGAAAATTAAATTCGCAGGGTTTATTAGCACAGCCAAGACCTAAATAGCCGCATATACCGCTAGTTCAATTTATTTCTGGTATTTTTTCCACAGAATTTTAAAGTTTGCTTGAAATTGTCACCCGAGAAGTCTTTAACCATACAGATTCACATCAACATTTACATCATTTTTCCACCAGATGTGAAAATGAAACTCGCAGGGTTTAATAGCACAGCCAAGACCTTAATAGTCGTATATACCGCTAGTGCAATTTATCTCTGGTATTTGTTCCACATAATTTTAAAATTAGCTAGAAATTCTCACTCGAGAAGTCTATATCCATACAGATTCACATCAACATTTACATCACTTTTCCACCTGATATGAAAATGAAATTCACAGTGTTTATTAGCACAGCCAAGACCTTAATAGCCGTATATACCGCTAGTTCAATTTATCTTTAGTGTTTACTCCAAATAATTTTAAAATTTACTAGAAATTCTCACTCGAGAAGTCTTTATGCAAACAAATACACATCATTTACATCATTTTTCCACCTGATATGAAAATGAAATTCGCACGGTTTATTAGCACAGCCAAGACCTAAATAGCCGTATATACCGCTAGTGCAATTTATCTCTGGTATTTGCTCTATAGAATTTTAAAATTTGCTAGAAATTCTCACTCGAGAAGTTTTTATGTACACAAATACACATCATATACATCATTTTCCCACCTGATATGAAAATGAAATTCGCAGGGTTTATGAGCATAGCCCAAACCTAAATAGCCGCATATACCGCTAGTGCAATTTACTTCTGGTATTTGTTCCACAGTATTTTAAAGTTTGCTAGAAATTGTCACTCGAGAAGTCTTTATCCATACAGATTCACATCAACATTTACATCATTTTTCCACCTGATATGAAAATAAAACTCGCAGAGTTTATTAGCACAGCCAAGACCTAAATAGCCGTATATACCGCTAGTGCAATTTATCTCTGGTATTTGTTCCACAGAATTTTAAACTTTGCTAGAAATTCTCACTCGAGAAGTCTTTATCCATACAGATTCACATCAACATTTACATCATTTTTCCACCTGATATGAAAATGAAACTCGCAGGGTTTATTAGCACAGCCAAGACCTAAATAGCCGTATATACCGCTAGTGCAATTTATCTCTGGTATTTGTTCCACAGAATTTTATAATTTATTAGAAATTCTCACTCGAGAAGTCTTTATGCACTCAAATACACATCATATACATCATTTTTCCACCTGATCTAAAAATTAAATTCGCAGGGTTTATTAGCACAGCCAAGACCTAAATAGCTACATAAACTGCTAGTGCAAATTATCTTTTGTATTTTCTCCACAGATTTTTAAAATTTACTAGAAATTCTCACTCGAGAAGTCCTCATGCACAAAAATACACATCATATACATCATTTTTCCACCTGATATAAAAATGAAACTCGCGGGAGAAGTCTTTATGCACACAAATACACATCATTTACATCATTTTTCCATCTGATATGAAAATGAAAATTGCAGGGTTTATTAGCACAGCCAAAACCTAAATAGCCGTATATACCGCTAGTGCAATTTATTTCTGGTATTTGATCCACAGATATTTAAATTTTGCTATAAATTGTCACTAGAGAAATCTTTATCCATACAGATTCACATCAACATTTACATCCCTTTTCCACCTGATATTAAAATGAAATTCGCCGGGTTTATTAGCACAGCTAAGACCTAAATAGCCGCATATACTGCTAGTGCAATTTATCTCTGGTATTTGCTACAAAGAATTTTAAAGTTTACTAGAAATTCTCACTTGAGAAGTCTTTATGCACAAAAATACACATCATATACATCATTTTTCCACCCGATATGAAAATGAAATTCGCAGGGTTTTTAAGCACAGCCAAGACCTAAATAGCCGCATATACCGCTAGTGCAATTTATCTCTGGTATTTGTTCCACAGAATTTTAAACTTTGCTAGAAATTCTCAATCGAGAAGTCACACATATACACATCATATACATCATTTTTCCACCTGATATGAAAATTAAATTCGCAGGGTTTATTAGCACAACCAAGACCTAAATAGCCGCGTATACCGCTAGTTCAATTTATCTCTGGTATTTTTTCCACAGAATTTTAAAGTTTGCTAGAAATTGTCACCCGAGAAGTCTTTAACCATACAGATTCACATCAACATTTACATCATTTTTCCACCTGATATGAAAATGAAACTCGCAGGGTTTAATAGCACAGCCAAGACCTTAATAGCCGTATATACCACTAGTGCAATTTATCTCTGGTATTTGTTCCACAGAATTTTAAAGTTTGCTAGAAATTCTCACTCGAGAAGTCTTTATCCATACAGATTCACATCAACATTTACATCACTTTTCCACCTGATATGAAAATGAAATTCGCAGGGTTTATTAGCACAGCCAAAACCTTAATAGCCGTATATACCGCTAGTTCAATTTATCTTTAGTGTTTGCTCCAAATAATTTTAAAATTTACTAGAAATTCTCACTCGAGAAGTCTTTATGCAAACAAATACACATCATTTACATCATTTTTCCACCTGATATGAAAATAAAATTCGCACGGTTTATTAGCACAGCCAAGACCTAAATAGCCGTATATACCGCTAGTGCAATTTATCTCTGGTATTTGCTCTATAGAATTTAAAATTTGCTAGAAATTCTCATTCAAAAAGTCTTTATTTACACAAATACACATCATATACATCATTTTTCCACCTGATATGAAAATGAAATTCGCAGGGTTTATTAGCACAGCCAAGACCTAAATAGCCGTATATACCGCTAGTGCAATTTATCTCTGGTATTTGCTCTATAGAATTTTAAAATTTGCTAGAAATTCTCACTCGAGAAGTCTTTATGTACACAAATACACATCATATACATCATTTTTCCACCTGATATGATAATGAAAATAGCAAAGTTTATTAGCACAGCCAAGACCTAAATAGCCGTATATACCGCTAGTACAATTTATCTCTGGTATTTGCTCCACAGAATTTTAAAATTTGCTAGAAATTGTCACTCGAGAAGTACTTATCCATACAGATTCACATCAACATTTACATCATTTTTCCACCTGATATGAAAATGAAATTCGCAGGGTTTATTAGCACAGCCAAAACTTAAATAGCCGTATATACTGCTAGTGCAATTTATTTCTGGTATTTGTTCCACAGTATTTAAAAGTTTGCTAAAAATTGTCACTCGAGAAGTCTTTATCCATACAGATTCACATCAACATTTACATCATTTTCCCACTTGATATGAAAATGAAACTCGCAGGGTTTATTAGCACAGCCAAGACCTAAACAGCCGTATATACCGCTAGTGCAATTTATTACTGGTATTTGTTCCACAGAATTTTAAACTTTGCTAGAAATTCTCACTCGAGAAGTCTTTATCCATACAGATTCACATCAACATTTAAATCACTTTTCCACCTGATATGAAAATGAAATTCGCAGAGTTTATTAGCACAGCCAAGACCTTAATAGCCGTATATACCGCTAGTGCAGTTTATCCCTAGTATTTGCTCCATATAAATTTATACTTTACTAGAAATTCTCACTCGAGAAATCTTTATGCACACAAATACACATCATATACATCATTTTTCTACCTGATTTGAAAATGTAATTAGCACAGCCAGGACCTAACTAGCCGCATATACCGCTAGTGCAATTTATCTCTGGTATTTGTTCCACAGAATTTTAAACTTTGCTAGAAATTGTCACTCGAGAAGTCTTTATCCATACAGATTCACATCAACATTTACATCATTTTTCCACCCGATATGAAAATGAAACTCGCAGGGTTTATTAGCACAGCTAAAACCTAAACAGCTGTATATACCGCTAGTGCAATTTATCTCTGGTATTTGTTCCACAGAATTTTAAACTTTGCTAGAAACTCTCACTCGAGAAGTCTTTATCCACACATATACACATCATATACATCATTTTTCCACCTGATATGAAAAAAAAATTCGCAGAGTTTATTAGCACAGCCAAGACCTAAATAGCGGCATATACCGCTAGTGCAATTTATCTCTGGTATTTGCTCCACAGAATTTTAAACTTTGCTATAAATTCTCACTCGAGAAGTCTTTATCCATACAAATACACATCATTTACATCATTTTTCCACCTGATATGAAAATGAAATTCGCAGGGTTTATTAGCACAGCCAAGACCTAAATAGCCGTATATACCGCTAGTGCAATTTATCTCTGGTATTTGCTCTACAGAATTTTAAAGTTTGCTAGAAATTCTCACTCGAGAAGTCTTTATGTACACAAATACACTTCATATACATCATTTTTCCACCTGATATGAAAATGAAAATCGCAGCAACTATTAGCACAGCCTGGACCTAAATAGCCGTATATACCGCAAGTACAATTTATCTCTGGTATTTGCTCCACAGAATTTTAAAGTTTGCTAGAAATTGTCATTAGAGAAGTCTTTATCCATTCAGATTTACATCAACATTTACATCATTTTTCCACCTTATATGAAAATGAAATTCGCAGGGTTTATTAGCACAGCCAAGACCTAAATAGCCGTATATACCGCTAGTGCAATTTATCTCTAGTATTTGCTCCAGATAATTTTATAATTTACTAGAAATTCTCTCTCGAGAAGTCTTTATGTACACAAATACACATCATATACATCATTTTTCCACCTGATATGAAAACGAAATTCGCAGGGTTTATTAGCACAGCCAAAACCTAAATAGCCGCATATACCGCTAGTGCAATTTATCTCTGGTATTTGTTCCACAGAATTTTAAAATTTGCTATAAATTGTCACTCGAGAAGTCTTTATCCATACAGATTCACATCAACATTTACATCACTTTTCCACCTGATATGATAATTAAACTCGCAGGGTTTATTAGCACAGCCAAGACCTAAACAGCCGTATAAACCGCTAGTGCAATTTATCTCTGGTATTTGTTCCACAGAATTTTAAAGTTTGCTAGAAATTCTCACTCGAGAAGTCTTTATCCATACAGATTCACATTAACATTTAAATCACTTTTCCACCTGATATGAAAATGAAATTCGCAGGGTTTATTAGCACAGCCAAAACCTAAATAGCCGCATATACCGCTAGTACAATTTATCTCTGGTATTTGTTCCACAGAATTTTAAACTTTGCTAGAAATTCTCAATCGAGAAGTCTTTATCCACACATATACACATCATATACATCATTTTTCCACCTGATATGAAAAAGAAATTCGCAGGGTTTATTAGCACAGCCAAGATTTAAATAGCCACATATACCGCTAGTGCAATTTATCTCTGGTATTTGCTCCACAGAATTTTGAAATTTACTAGAAATTCTCACTCGAGAAGTCTTTATGCACACAAATACACATCATATACATCATTTTTCCACCTGATATAAAAATGAAATTCGCAGGGTTTATTAGCACAGCCAAGACCTAAATAGCTGCATAAACTGCTAGTGCAATTTATCTTTTGTATTTTCTCCACAGATTTTTAAAATTTACTAGAAATTCTCACTCGAGAAGTCTTTATTTACAAAAATACACATCATATACATCATTTTTCCACCTGATATAAAAATGAAACTCGCGGGAGAAGTCTTTATGCACACAAATACACATCATATACATCATTTTTCCATCTGATATGAAAATGAAAATTGCAGGGTTTATTAGCACAGCCAAAACCTAAATAGCCGTATATACCGCTAGTGCAATTTATTTCTGGTATTTGATCCACAGATATTTAAATTTTGCTATAAATTGTCACTAGAGAAATCTTTATCCATACAGATTCACATCAACATTTACATCCCTTTTCCACCTGATATTAAAATGAAATTCGCCGGGTTTATTAGCACAACCAAGACCTAAATAGCCGCATATACTGCTAGTGCAATTTATCTCTGGTATTTGCTACAAAGAATTTTAAAATTTACTAGAAATTCTCACTCGAGAAGTCTTTATGCACAAAAATACACATCATATACATCATTTTTCCACCCGATATGAAAATGAAATTCGCAGGGTTTATTAGCACAGCCAAGACCTAAATAGCCGCATATACCGCTAGTGCAATTTATCTCTGGTATTTGTTCCACAGAATTTTAAACTTTGCTAGAAATTCTCAATCGAGAAGTCACACATATACACATCATATACATCATTTTTCCACCTGATATGAAAATTAAATTCGCAGGGTTTATTAGCACAGCCAAGACCTAAATAGCCGCATATACCGCTAGTTCAATTTATCTCTGGTATTTTTTCCACAGAATTTTAAAGTTTGCTAGAAATTGTCACCCGAGAAGTCTTTAACCATACAGATTCACATCAACATTTACATCATTTTTCCACCTGTTATAAAAATGAAACTCGCAGGGTTTAATAGCACAGCCAAGACCTTAATAGCCGTATATACCACTAGTGCAATTTATCTCTGGTATTTGTTCCACAGAATTTTAAAGTTTGCTAGAAATTCTCACTCGAGAAGTCTTTATCCATACAGATTCACATCAACATTTACATCACTTTTCCACCTGATATGAAAATGAAATTCGCAGGGTTTATTAGCACAGCCAAGACCTTAATAGCCGTATATACCGCTAGTTCAATTTATCTTTAGTGTTTGCTCCAAATAATTTTAAAATTTACTAGAAATTCTCACTCGAGAAGTCTTTATGCAAACAAATACACATCATTTACATCATTTTTCCACCTGATATGAAAATAAAATTCGCACGGTTTATTAGCACAGCCAAGACCTAAATAGCCGTATATACCGCTAGTGCAATTTATCTCTGGTATTTGCTCTATAGAATTTAAAATTTGCTAGAAATTCTCATTCAAAAAGTCTTTATTTACACAAATACACATCATATACATCATTTTTCCACCTGATATGAAAATGAAATTCGCAGGGTTTATTAGCACAGCCAAGACCTAAATAGCCGTATATACCGCTAGTGCAATTTATCTCTGGTATTTGCTCTATAGAATTTTAAAATTTGCTAGAAATTCTCACTCGAGAAGTCTTTATGTACACAAATACACATCATATACATCATTTTTCCACCTGATATGATAATGAAAATAGCGAAGTTTATTAGCACAGCCAAGACCTTAATAGCCGTATATACCGCTAGTACAATTAATCTCTGGTATTTGCTCCACAGAAATTTAAAATTTGCTAGAAATTGTCACTCGAGAAGTATTTATCCATACAGATTCACATCAACATTTACATCATTTTTCCACCTGATATGAAAATGAAATTCGCAGGGTTTATTAGCACAGCCAAAACCTAAATAGCCGCATATACTGCTAGTGCAATTTATTTCTGGTATTTGTTCCACAGTATTTAAATTTTGCTAAAAATTGTCACTCGAGAAGTCTTTATCCATACAGATTCACATCAACATTTACATCATTTTCCCACCTAATATGAAAATGAAACTCGCAGGGTTTATTAGCACAGCCAAGACCTAAACAGCCGTATATACCGCTAGTGCAATTTATTTCTGGTATTTGTTCCACAGAATTTTAAACTTTGCTAGAAATTCTCACTCGAGAAGTCTTTATCCATACAGATTCACATCAACATTTAAATCACTTTTCCACCTGATATGAAAATGAAATTCGCAGGGTTTATTAGCACAGCCAAGACCTTAATAGCCGTATATACCGCTAGTGCAGTTTATTCCTAGTATTTGCTCCATATAATTTTATACTTTACTAGAAATTCTCACTCGAGAAATCTTTATGCACACAAATACACATCATATACATCATTTTTCTACCTGATTTGAAAATGTAATTTGCAGGGTTTATTAGCACAGCCAGGACCTAACTAGCCGCATATACCGCTAGTGCAATTTATCTCTGGTATTTGTTCCACAGAATTTTAAACTTTGCTAGAAATTGTCACTCGAGAAGTCTTTATACATACAGATTCACATCAACATTTACATCATTTTTCTACCTGATATGAAAATGAAACTCGCAGGGTTTATTAGCACAGCTAAAACCTAAACAGCTGTATATACCGCTAGTGCAATTTATCTCTGGTATTTGTTCCACAGAATTTTAAAGTTTGCTAGAAATTCTCACTCGAGAAGTCTTTATCCACACATATACACATCATATACATCATTTTTCCACCTGATATGAAAAAAAAATTCGCAGAGTTTATTAGCACAGCCAAGACCTAAATAGTCGCATATACCGCTAGTGCAATTTATCTCTGGTATTTGCTCCACAGAATTTTAAACTTTGCTATAAATTCTCACTCGAGAAGTCTTTATCCACAAAAATACACATCATTTACATCATTTTTCCACCTGATATGAAAATGAAATTCGCAGGGTTTATTAGCACAGCCAAGACCTAAATAGCCGTATATACCGCTAGTGCAATTTATCTCTGGTATTTGCTCTACAGAACTTTAAAGTTTGCTAGAAATTCTCACTCGAGAAGTCTTTATGTACACAAATACACTTCATATACATCATTTTTCCACCTGATATGAAAATGAAAATCGCAGCAACTATTAGCACAGCCTGGACCTAAATAGCCGTATATACCGCAAGTACAATTTATCTCTGGTATTTGCTCCACAGAATTTTAAAGTTTGCTAGAAATTGTCATTAGAGAAGTCTTTATCCATTCAGATTTACATCAACATTTACATCATTTTTCCACCTTATATGAAAATGAAATTCGCAGGGTTTATTAGCACAGCCAAGACCTAAATAGCCGTATATACCGCTAGTGCAATTTATCTCTAGTATTTGCTCCAGATAATTTTATAATTTACTAGAAATTCTCTCTCGAGAAGTCTTTATGTACACAAATACACATCATATACATCATTTTTCCACCTGATATGAAAACGAAATTCGCAGGGTTTATTAGCACAGCCAAAACCTAAATAGCCGCATATACCGCTAGTGCAATTTATCTCTGGTATTTGTTCCACAGAATTTTAAAATTTGCTATAAATTGTCACTCGAGAAGTCTTTATCCATACAGATTCACATCAACATTTACATCACTTTTCCACCTGACATAATAATTAAACTCGCAGGGTTTATTAGCACAGCCAAGACCTAAACAGCCGTATAAACCGCTAGTGCAATTTATCTCTGGTATTTGTTCCACAGAATTTTAAAGTTTGCTAGAAATTCTCACTCGAGAAGTCTTTATCCATACAGATTCACATTAACATTTAAATCACTTTTCCACCTGATATGAAAATGAAATTCGCAGGGTTTCATAGCACAGCCAAAACCTAAATAACCGCATATACCGATAGTACAATTTATCTCTGGTATTTGTTCCACAGAATTTTAAACTTTGCTAGAAATTCTCAATCGAGAAGTCACACATATACACATCATATACATCATTTTTCCACCTGATATGAAAAAGAAATTCGCAGGGTTTATTAGCACAGCCAAGATTTAAATAGCCACATATACCGCTAGTGCAATTTATCTCTGGTATTTGCTCCACAGAATTTTGAAATTTACTAGAAATTCTCACTCGAGAAGTCTTTATGAACACAAATACACATCATATACATCATTTTTCCACCTGATATGAAAAGGGAATTCGCAGGGTTTATTAGCACAGCCAAGACCTAAATAGCCGCATATACCGCTAGTGCAATTTATCTCTGGTATTTGTTCCACAGAATTTTAAACTTTGCTAGAAATTCCCAATCGAGAAGTCTTTATCCACACATATACACATCATAAACATCATTTTTCCACCTGATATGAAAACGAAATTCGCAGGGTTTATTAGCACAGCCAAGACCTAAATAGCCGCATATACCGCTAGTGCAATTTATCTCTGGTATTTGTTCCACAGAATTTTAAAATTTGCTAGAAATCGTCACTCGAGAAGTCTTTATCCATACAGATGCACATCAACATTTACATCAATATTCCACCTGATATGAAAGAGAAGTCTTTATCCATACAGATTCACATCAACATTTACATCAATATTCCACCTGATATGAAAATGAAACACGCAGGGTTTGTTAGCACAGCCAAGACCTAAATAGCCGTATATACCGCTAGTGCAATTTATCTCGTTTTTTTATTCCACAGAATTTTAAAATTTGCTAGAAATTCTCAATCAAGAAGTCTTTATCCATACAGATTCACATCAACATTTACATCACTTTTCCACCTGATATGAAAATGAAATTCGCAGGGTTTATTAGCACAGCCAAGACCTTAATAGCCGTATTTACCACTAGTGCAATTTATCTTTAGTGTTTGCTCCATATAATTTTAAAATTTTCTAGAAATTCTCACTCGAGAAGTCTTTATGCACAAAAATACACATTTACACATATTATAACTTGTTTAATTTTTACCCTTATTATTTTAACAGGATGTGCAAAATTAGATAGGCCTAGGTCTACTCTTCCGACATACAATTGCGACTATGCCTATAAAAAATTTCTAATTCTACCAGAGGAGACCAAACATTTTTAACGTATTGGCATGTACCAATTCAAATAGGCCTAGATCTCCATTTTCAATATATATATATACACTAGTGTACATGTTTGAACATGTAAAATAGCCAATCTTTTTTATTTTAAAAGAAAATACCAATAGGTCTCCTATTTCAATTCGCTCATTTGCTGCAAGAGTGGTACAACTCCAAATTCACTCATTTTTAAGATATCCGTACATCATTTTTCCACCTGATATGAAAATAAAATTCGCAGGGTTTATTAGCACAGCCAAGACCTAAATAGCTGTATATACCGCTAGTGCAATTTATCTCTGGTATTTGCTCTATAGAATTTTAAAATTTGCTAGAAATTCTCACTCGAGAAGTCTTTATGTACATTTTTCCACCTGATATGATAGTGAAAATAGCAAAGTTTATTAGCACAGCCAAGACTTAAATAGCCGTATATACCGCTAGTACAATTAATCTCTGGTATTTGCTCCACAGAATTTTAAAATTTGCTAGAAATTGTCACTCGAGAAGTATTTATCCATACAGATTCACATCAACATTTACATCATTTTTCCACCTGATATGAAAATGAAATTCGCAGGGTTTATTAGCACATCCAAAACTTAAATAGCAGCATATACTGCTAGTGCAATTTTTTTCTGGTATTTGTTCCACAGTATTTAAAAGTTTGCTAAAAATTGTCACTCGAGAAGTCTTTATCCATACAGATTCACATCAACATTTACATCATTTTCCCACCTGATATGAAAACGAAACTCGCAGGGTTTATTAGCACAGCCAAGACCTTAACAGCCGTATATACCGCTAGTGCAATTTATCTCTGGTATTTGTTCCACAGAATTTTAAAGTTTGCTAGCAATTCTCACTCGAGAAGTCTTTATCCATACAGATTCACATCAACATTTAAATCACTTTTCCACCTGATATGAAAATGAAATTCGCAGAGTTTATTAGCACAGCCAAGACCTTAATAGCCGTATATACCGCTAGTGCAGTTTATTCCTAGTATTTGCTCCATATAAATTTATAATTTACTAGAAATTCTCACTCGAGAAGTCTTTATGCACACAAATACACATCATATACATCATTTTTCTACCTGATTTGAAAATGTAATTTGCAGAGTTTATTAGCACAGCCAAGACCTAAATAGCAGCATATACCGCTAGTGCAATTTATTTCTGGTATTTGCTCCACAGAATTTTAAACTTTGCTAGAAATTCTCACTCGAGAAGTCTTTATCCACAAAAATACACATCATTTACATCATTTTTCCACCTGATATGAAAATGAAATTCGCAGGGTTTATTAGCACAGCCAAGACCTAAATAGCCGTATATACCGCTAGTGCAATTTATCTCTGGTATTTGCTCTACAGAATTTTAAAATTTGCTAGAAATTCTCACTCGAGAAGTCTTTATGTACACAAATACACATCATATACATCATTTTTCCACCCGATATGAAAATAAAAATCGCAGGGACTATTAGCACAGCCTGGACCTAAATAGCCGTATATACCGCAAGTACAATTTATCTCTGGTATTTGCTCCACAGAATTTTAAAGTTTGCAATAAATTTTCATTAGAGAAGTCTTTATCCATACAGATTTACATCAACATTTACATCATTTTTCCACCTTATATGAAAATGAAATTCGCAGGGTTTATTAGCACAGCCAAGACCTAAATAGCCGTATATACCGCTAGTGCAATTTATCTCTAGTATTTGCTCCAGATAATTTTATAATTTACTAGAAATTCTCTCTCGAGAAGTCTTTATGTACAAAAATACACATCATATACATCATTTTTCCACCTGATATGAAAACGAAATTCGCAGGGTTTATTAGCTCAGCCAAAACCTAAATAGCCGCATATACCGCTAGTGCAATTTATCTCTGGTATTTGTTCCACAGAGTTTTAAAATTTGATATAAATTGTCACTCGAGAAGTCTTTATCCATACAGATTCACATCAACATTTACATCACTTTTCCACCTGACATGATAATTAAATTTGCAGGGTTTATTAGCACAGCCAAGACCTAAACAGCTGTATATACCGCTAGTGCAATTTATCTCTGGTATTTGTTCCACAGAATTTTAAACTTTGCTAGAAATTCTCACTCGAGAAGTCTTTATCCACACATATACACATCATATACATCATTTTTCCACCTGATATGAAAAAGAAATTCGCAGAGTTTATTAGCACAGCCAAGATTTAAATAGCCACATATACCGCTAGTGCAATTTATCTCTGGTATTTGCTCCACAGAATTTAAAATTTACTAGAAATTCTCACTCGAGAAGTCTTTATGCACACAAATACACATCATATACATCATTTTTCCACCTGATATGAAAATGGAATTCGCAGGGTTTATTAGCACAGCCAAGACCTAAATAGCCGCATATACCGCTAGTGCAATTTATCTCTGGTATTTGTTCCACAGAATTTTAAATTTTGCTAGAAATTCTCACTCGAGAAGTCTTTATCCATACAGATTCACATCAACATTTACATCACTTTTCCACCTGATATGAAAATGAAATTCGCAGGGTTTATTAGCACAGCCAAGACCTTAATAGCCGTATATACCGCTAGTGCAATTTATCTTTAGTGTTTGCTCCATATAATATTAAAATTTACTAGAAATTCTCACTCGAAAATTCTTTATGCACACAAATACACATTTAGACATATTATAACTTGTTTAATTTTTACCCTTATTATTTTAACAGGATGTGCAAAATTAGATAGGCCTAGGTCTACTCTTCCGACATACAATTGCGACTTTGCCTATAAAAATTTTCTAATTCTACCAGAGGAGATCAAACATTTTTAACGTATTGGCATGTACCAATTCAAATAGGCCTAGATCTCCATTTTCCATATATATATACACTAGTGTACATGTTTGAACATGTAAAATAGCCAATCTTTTTTATTTTAAAAGAAAATACCAATAGGTCTCCTATTTCAATTCGCTCATTTGTTGCAAGAGTGGTACAACTCCAAATTCACTCATTTTTAAGATATCCGTACATCATTTTTCCACCTGATATGAAAATGAAATTCGCAGGGTTTATTAGCACAGCCAAGACCTAAATAGCCGTATATACCGCTAGTGCAATTTATCTCTGGTATTTGCTTGTTACAGGCTGGCTACTGCCAACCTGCAGATTTCACTTAAACACATGTAGAGGCCTCCACGGTGATCTTTTGCCGGCTAAGTTCTCAGCGAGAATTGCTAGGGTCGTGGGGTTTGAGGCTTACATGGTTCCTGGCCTACACCGTGATTAACAGAAAGTTGGGGAAACGCAAATAATAAATAAAACCCGGATTCCGCCGAAATTCGTCGGCCGGAACCTGAGGAACGAACAGCAGATAGTCAAATAATAAATAAAATAAATAAAAAAAAATAAAAAAAAAAATGATAACGGAAGAGGTGCCTTGGTGCGCGCATCCATCCGAATTCAAACGGGGCCAAGCCCTGGTTACGGAATTGGATGCGGGCACCAAGGGACCTCAAACACTAAACCGACACAGAGGGAGTCTCCGCTCCCATCACACCTCACCGGAAAAACTTAATAATTCATTTTATTTTTGTATATATATATGTTTTAAAGAAAACCAAAAAAAACAAAACGGAAACCAACTTCCCAACAAAAGAAGAAAAAGGAAAGGAGGGAACGAGATAGAGAGCGAGAGAGAACAGCAATGCGCATCGAGCGTGCACCCGCTGTGCGGCGCTCGATTACAAAATTTAAAAATTTAATAAAATATAAAAATATATATAAAAATGTAAAAAAAAATCGAAAAAATTTAAATGGAAAAAAAAATAAAAAAAATTGTACCTTAATTTATATAAATTGTTGCGGCCTTGCGCGGCCGTCATGCCTCAGGTGGCCTTGCCCCACCCGGACCGTTGCGGTGCCTTTCACCGATACCAAAAAAAATCGAATAGCCGGTTGGCGATCCGTATGTTGCGGGCCTCTCCCCGATATCAATACAATTACCGAACAATAGCCGGTTGGCTACCGTTAGTTGCGGGCCTCTCCCCGATATCAATATAATTACCGAACAATAGCCGGTTGGCTACCGTTAGTTGCGGGCCTCTCCCCGATATCAATATAATTACCGAACAATAGCCGGTTGGCTACCGTTAGTTGCGGGCCTCTCCCCGATATCAATATAATTACCGAACAATAGCCGGTTGGCTACCGTTAGTTGCGGGCCTCTCCCCGATATCAATATAATTACCGAACAATAGCCGGTTGGCTACCGTTAGTTGCGGGCCTCTCCCCGATATCAATATAATTACCAACTGGGCTCGTGGTTGGCAATCCGTAGCGTTGAGGTATTCTACACCGATAAATCAACACAATCACAGCTGGCCTCGTGGTTGGCCACCCGTACAATGAGGTCGTATCACACACTCGTACACGTGTTGTTATCTGCTGAGATTTACCAATAATGAACGCCGTTATCCATGGAAATAAATTATTCAACTTTGTTCTTATTTTGATGATCGTAGAAATAATTAATTCACAGACGCAGGACTGCCGCTCGTATATGCCAGGCGTCTCTTGCAACTTCGTAGCAATTAAACCTCTTAAAATTAAGCCGTATAAATCAGACGAGACACACAAAAAAAAAATCCTCCGAAATCCAATGATTAATTTCATATACCAGAAACAATTTTCAAAACTGGAATACGCCCGAAAAACAAAATCACTTGAGAAATTAAAAGCGTTCAGTTCAATTTTCTATAATTCTTGTCTTTTTATTTTATAAATTTACGAAATTTATTCTATACATAACCTTTCTTGTTAAATCATATAATTTTTTTTTTAAATCAAATATTTGAGCGTTTCCGCACTCGTTCATAAATTAAAAAAAATTCACTATACTTTGTTTTAATCGTTTAAAAAAAAACTCAACTTTATCTCATCAAAATCACTACTCGAATGACAAACAAAAAAAAAAATTCTCCCACCGCACAAACGACGCGCAAAACATTCCAGAAGAATTGTCTTTCTTCTCTGTTTCTCATTTATATCAATTCGCATTGATATAAACGAGAGGCATATAAGAAAAACATTCTTATGGAATGTTTTGCTTTACGCACACACTCGATTCGCATTGTTCTCTCTCTCTCCCATTTTTGTTTTACTACCAACCAAACGAACAAAAACATACGAGAATCCCTCCACACGAAACGCGTTCAGACACCAACAACACAGAGGCAAGAAACCAAGAGTAAAAACATAAAATCTAACAAAATATGGGGATGTCACGCGTAAACGAATATTATGTCTTGTTACAGACAACACAGTCGTAACAAACGTGGGAACGTCCCACACCCTGAGATGTCTCATAAGCCGGGCCTAAAACAAACAATGGGATCGAGATAACAAACGATGTAAACAAACGAGGTGGGCGATATGATTAGGCACGAATGTCTTTAAGGTGGTAAGTACCTAGGTTTTTGCCACTCAGATCTTCGACTGCGTACGCCACTTGTCCTACTTTACCGGAAATTACCGCGGGTTTGAATTTGCTAGCCAATTTGGCGGAAAATTTATTCACCGCATCGCTCAAAACAAAAGATCGTACAAAGACGGGTTGGCCAACTCGAAAAGAACGCTTATTACTACGCAGGTTGTAGTGTTGAGACCCCTTTTCGTGTGCTACGCGTAAGTAGTGAGTTATACGATCTTTTAGGAGGTTTACTCGATCTGGCTTAGCCCATACCTGGACTTCGCTGGGATCATGTTCATCGAGTAATCGTCGCAGTGAGTAATCCGAACCATGCATCGACATATGTTGACCGAACACGACATAATGAGGGGAATAATGTATCGTATCATGTACAGCATTTCGTAACGCGGCTGCAATTTCTTGCAAATTCTTGTCCCACAAATTATGATCGTGATCGCTCAAATATGATCGAATGCTAGCAATTAAAGTTCTATTGACACGCTCGGAGGCGTTGCTTTGAGGCGAATACAAAGGCGTTCGAATGTGCGTTACGCCGTACTTAGCCAACAAGTCTTTAAATAGATTCGAGGTGAACTGCTTCCCATTGTCGGACGTGATTATTTCGGGAACCGAGAACAACAGAAATATTTCGTTTTCTAAGAATCGACACAGCAAAAAAACAGACGCTTCCCGTAGAGGTTTTACAACGACAAATTTCGAGTAATGATCCAAGATGATAACGATGAAGGTATTACCGAGTTTCGAACGTGGATACGGACCCAAAAAATCAACATACAATTTTTGGAACGGGCGAGTTGACGTAACCTGTGCTCCCATGGCTGGTTGTGTTGAGTAATTAACAGCCTTGTTCATTTTACATTTAGTGCAGCTAGCAACGTATTGTTTGACTTGTTTCGCCATCTGAGGCCGGAAAATATGACGCTGAAGGCGCTCGAGGGTTTTGCTGCCGCCTAAATGTGCTGAAGTGGGAGGTACGTGAGCCTGTTCAATAAGCGTTGAAGTTAAGGAATTAGGAATAACAAGTTTCCAATTCGAAAGGTCGGTATCCGTATATTTAAAACCGAAGGAAGGGGATATTAATAGTTTATCATCCTGGATCTTGTAGTTGTGCGAACAATCTTTTAGTGAACGAATTTTCGCGATCTGATCGACGTAATCTGGATCTTGGAACGCAACCGAATTTTGATCAACATGCAGAATGGGAACTGAAGAAGGTATTAACGCATTCACGGAAGGGTCGATATTTTTACTCGACAAGACTGGATCTCCAAATTGAACACCAGGATCAGGCGTGCTCTTACTTTCGGAATCATCCTCACAAGGAGCGGATTCATCCGGAAAAGCTCGAGACAACGCATCAGGTACAACGTTAACTGAACCTTTTCGGTATCCAATCTGAAAATCCAGCGCTTGGAGTTTAAGACTCCATCTCGCCAAACGTCCGGAGAGGTCTTTTTGACTCATTAGCCAGCGTAAACTGGAATGGTCGGTATAAATGACGAACGGATAGCCTTCCACGTAAGGACGGAATTTTCGCACGCTGAGGACGGCAGCGTAGCATTCCAGCTCGGTCACCGAGTAGTTTCGCTGCGCCGCATTGAGCTTATGGGAATAAAACTCAATGGGCCGCTCCACCCCCTCGGCGTCCACCTGAAATAAGACACTACCGACCCCAACGGCACTGGCATCGCACTGAATAAAAAAGGGCTTTGTATAATCAGGATGCGTCAAAACTGGGGCAGTAGACAAGGCGGTTTTGAGAGCGTTAAAGGAAGAATCAGCAGCTGCAGACCAACATACTTTAGTGTTTTTACCAGTAAGATCGGTGAGAGAAGAAGCTAAAGAGGCGAAATTCGGAATGAAGCGACGGTACCATCCGCACATTCCCAGAAAACGTCTAATCTGTTTCGTTGTTTTCGGAATAGGGTACTCCAGAATAGCTTTACATTTATCTGGGTTTGTACGGAGGCAACCATCACCCACAATATAACCTAAATAGTCTACTTCTTTCAACACAAACTTGCTTTTGGTCAAATTAATTGTTAAACCAGCATCCGACAGATATCCAGCAACCTGTTGAAGCAAATCGAAATGTTCGGCCAGAGTGGAGGATGTGACCAGAAGGTCATCGAGGTACACAAAGACCTTATCGTGTAGCTGGTACGGGATCACGCGGTGCATTAAGCGACAAAGCGTCTGTGGGGCGTTGCATAAGCCAAACGGCATCACCTTGAACTGATACAAGGGCCGTCCAGGAACCGTAAACGCTGTTTTATCGCGGGATGCTGGGTCGAGTGGGATCTGCCAAAAGGCATCCTTCAAATCAATCGCCGAAATGAATCGGGTGTGTCCCAAACGACCCAACAATCCGTTGATTATTGGCAGCGGATACGCATCCTTGACGGTGGCCTTGTTCAGTTCTCTAGCATCCAAGCACAAACGAACTTTGCCATTGGCCTTACGCACCAACGTGACCGGTGAACACCAGGAACTTTGTGACTCCTCGATGACCCCCAAAGACAACATCCTATCCAACTCGGCATACATAAGTTTCTGGATAGCTGGGGATACGGAATAAAAACGTTGTTTGACTGGTTTTGCGGAACCGACATCGATCATATGAGTGATGAGGGATGTGCGGCCCAAACCTAAAATATCGCTGCTCGGGAAACACTCGCGGATTAGATCCAATTTACGACGATCATCAGATGTTAAAATATGAAATTTGGGTGTGTTGGTAGTTTCACCTAATTCGTCCGAACGATTTAGCGCGGAGATTTTTGGGGAAATTCCAAAACGATTCCAAAAATCGATACCCAAATAAAGCGGTTGTTCTAATGAAGGAACAACATAAAAATTCATGGTTTGAGTAATTCCATTAAACTCGACGTTAGCTCGTATGTAACCAAATACTCGTTGGACTTGACCACTCGCGGTAGTTATCGTGGATGGAAAATTATGAAACTCTACGAATGGATTCGACAAGATTTTCTCCGCTCCATTCCCGAGAACACTGACACTCGCCCCGCTGTCGAGAAGACCCTTAAAAGGAATCTTGTTTATTAAGACCTGGGCGTAAGGCCGAGTGTCACTACCCTCGGAGAACAAAACGGAGGAAATCACGTCATTTCTCATTGCAACACGGTGGTTCCAATATTTCTTGGAACGCTTTAATCGATCTAACTTAGCTAACGACGGAGAATTATAAAAGAACTTTAGAGCGACAGGAAGGGAAGGGGAATTTGGTAAGGAAGAAGGATCGGGAAGGGAATCATGATTGGCAGACGAGTTTACCTTCGGGTCGGGTTCGATTGGGAGCGGAGTTCCGCGTCCGTATTGCTCGCTGCGTCCTCCTGAATTGGTTTGAGTGGACTTGTCCGTTGCGGCATCAGTCTGGGTGGCAATTGTGGTTGTGGTGATTCTCGTGGCCCAGTCCTCCAAGAACCACTGTTCTGGTTTTCCGACAATCTTGATTGCATGTTTCGGTCCTCAGCACAACGTCGACAACGCGCAGAAATCGTACCTCGTAATCCACATCGGTAGCAGAACAATCCAACTGGAGCCAATTGACAATCCATAAATGTGTGTCCCATGTCTGAACAATTGAAGCACACGATATTTTTACCATAACTCGAATGCTGTTTGTAAACTACCCCAGAACTGTCGGCTGGGACTTGTCCGCCCGGACGTCTCGCCGCTGACGACGGATACCTGCTCCCCGTTTGAATTGCGGATACTGAGTTATCGGGTAGAACCTCAGTTAAGGGATAATTCTCATAAGAGTCATATGCTCCAATATCATCATACGGACCGCCTGATAACTCATTGATCACGCGTCGTGGATGGATTGCAGGATCCGCCGGAGCTTTGAGCCGCCGGAAAGACTCCTCCCAAGCCGAACAGCTTTTGATCAACTCGTTGATGCTGCTAAATTGACGATCGGTTAGGTGGTATTGTAGCGTCGGCTTCATATTGTTCATGAGAATTTGAAGGAGCTCTTCATCGGAGTACGGTGTGCGACATTGTAGAGTCAGCGTCCAAACGTGATTGTAAAAATCCAAAAAACTTTCGTTGGGCTGTTGTTTCCGGGCTTCAACCATTCTTCGAATTTCGTAATTTGTGCGACGATCTTGAAAGCGCTCGATAATTCCGCTTCGTAGTTCTGACCAGGTAGCGTGCGGGTTGTGTTTACGAAATGTCCAATACCACTGCAACGCTATGTCTTTCAAGATGGTGTGTAGCTCCAATAGCAAGATCTGGTCGGACAATCCCCTAGACGACGCGATGGTGTCAACTTGAAATAAAAACATGTCTATGTTGATGCCCGAGGGAGATCCGGTGTAACTTAGCCCACTTCCCGACAATAAACGTCGATCGATAAATTTCGGTGGGGATGGTGAACTGGTGGAAGCGGAAGGAATCCGTTCTTGTGCAATCGGAGTTGGCGTAGCTTGGTTTGACTGGTTATTTCCGTCCAGCTGCGTTTGGAAGGCGGTTTGTCGCTGGTTCAAATTCACTAATTGCTGCGATACGGTTTCGAATTTTTGAACCATGGATTCCAACAGGACTGTCTGCGCATTTGATTGTGAAGCCGCGAGACTTCTCGCCTGCACCTGATCCAGCAATTCCTCTAACGTGTATCTGCGCTCCGTGTGGTATGGGTTTTCCGATTCGTCTGCCTCATCACCAAGGTTTTGCACGTGAATCCCATCACTTCCACTGCCCTGGGGATTATCTGAACGGAGCATATCCATTTCAAGGTGAATGCCCTTAGCGCTTTCGATGGACTCATTCAGCTTATCGTGATCTTGTAGATAGATTTGGAGACTCGTCTGTAAATCCTCACATGCTTTAAGAACCTGCCGTGCGAAATCCTGGTATTTTGGAGAGGTTAGAGCTCGACTTAATCGACCGGACAAATGCAGCAAACGAGAGTGGTATCGCCGCGCCGTTACAACTGGATTCTCGGTTTGTTTGTCCAATTGCGTGATCAACTCCTTTAAAATTTTCAGTTTGCGTTGACACGCGTTAATTTCAATATCTGGCCTCTTTGCCGCACTCGTATGCATTCTGGATGGTATTGGCTTTGCCTCGGCCTGCTCACTTCGGATCGCTTCCTCGAGTTGATGCTGGGCATCTGGCGTGTCGAAACGAATATCACGAAGGAGACACTCTACTTCCAACTCCTCTGGTTCCAAAAGGGTGACGTCCATTTTGATTTGAATAGGGATAAGGGAATAAGTTCGCTCGGTTTAACTCGGCAAGAAAAGAATTGACGTGATCTTTATTAATTTATTAAGGATACAAAATTATTTTATTTCAAAAGGACTTTACTCGAAACTGAAGGTTTCAGAGTAAAGTGAATTTATAACTATATTTCCACACCCACTATAACTAGATAATAAAACGTAAAATAAATTTAATTAATGATAAGAGGAATGGTTACCTTATAGTGTTTTGTGGGGCCCGGATTCCCACGATTGCTTAACCCGGCTACGACGAGATACCCTCCAAAGTGGCGCTTTTCGATGAGAACCTAATTTGGAGGGGCTCGTTGAAATTTTAAATACAATAATAATTTAAAGTATGACTTAAATCACGATGAGTAGCCAGAAAGTTACCCCATGCGTTGGATAAGAGCTAGTTCGAATTTGAGCTCGGTTATTTTCCACTCGATCCCACGGCAAAATACGTTGGATACGAGGTTCTACGTCCGAGTTATCCCACACTGTACGTCTTTGAGGTCTTTCTGGCGTATCCCACGGATTTCGGTTCATACCAAAATAATAATAAATAAGATTTAATAATAATAATAACGTAGATAATGAAGCTACCAACACACCCAAATAAGAAGGCAAAGTGGCAACAGAAAATACAACTAAGATAATAATAAACGAAGAAAGGAATGGATACCTTGTAGTAGTTTGTGGGGCCCGTACTCCCACGATTGTTTAACCACGGATTGGACGAGATACCCCCCAAAGTGGCGCTTTTCGATGAGAACCTAATTTGGAGGGGCTCGTTGAAATTTGAAATGATACGAAAACCGAAAATAATAAAATATAGTAACAAATACCAAAACTACCAACACACCCAATGGTATGCAGGCAGGATAAATTCAAAAGAAAACGATACGAAAAGAAACTCAAAGTAATAATTAACCGTGGGTTAGGATACAACCCATAGATCGATCAAAGAAATCAAAAATCAATATGTCTCGAAATATCAAAAATCAAACATAACAAAATCAAATAAAATCGAAGATATCAGAAACATCAATCAAAAAAGATCAATCAAAATAAATATATCAAAAATCAATTTAAATCAAAAATACGAAACGGATGGTATGATGAGAGTGGAAACCCCACTCCATGTCAGCTAAATAATAAAAAATAAAAATAATAATAATAATGATAATAAGGTTATGTTTCGTTCCTCAAATTTCGGTCGAGAAATTTCGGGGAAGGGAAGAAATGAAGCTATGCTAAACTCCAGACAAATGACATCCGAGCTCCACCACAATCGAACACCACATAGTGGAAATGGGAAAGAGCTCGGAAATCGGATGTCTGAAGAATAGGGGTATAACACCCCCATCTACGCGCAATCAAACAGCCCGTGCTGGTTGCGATCGCAGATGGGGAATGTCCACCGGGAGACTGGCTTTGGTGTGCGCGTCCAGGCGAAGTCAAACAGAGCAGAACACTGGTTTCGGCGCTGGACACGCACGCCAAAGGGAGTGAAGCTACAAATCATAAAAAAAATAATAAAATCAAAAATTCGCGATAAACTTGGGCGCCACTGTTACAGGCTGGCTACTGCCAACCTGCAGATTTCACTTAAACACATGCAGAGGCCTCCACGGTGATCTTTTGCCGGCTAAGTTCTCAGCGAGAATTGCTAGGGTCGTGGGGTTTGAGGCTTACATGGTTCCTGGCCTACACCGTGATTAACAGAAAGTTGGGGAAACGCAAATAATAAATAAAACCCGGATTCCGCCGAAATTCGTCGGCCGGAACCTGAGGAACGAACAGCAGATAGTCAAATAATAAATAAAATAAATAAAAAAAAATAAAAAAAAAAATGATAACGGAAGAGGTGCCTTGGTGCGCGCATCCATCCGAATTCAAACGGGGCCAAGCCCTGGTTACGGAATTGGATGCGGGCACCAAGGGACCTCAAACACTAAACCGACACAGAGGGAGTCTCCGCTCCCATCACACCTCACCGGAAAAACTTAATAATTCATTTTATTTTTGTATATATATATGTTTTAAAGAAAACCAAAAAAAACAAAACGGAAACCAACTTCCCAACAAAAGAAGAAAAAGGAAAGGAGGGAACGAGATAGAGAGCGAGAGAGAACAGCAATGCGCATCGAGCGTGCACCCGCTGTGCGGCGCTCGATTACAAAATTTAAAAATTTAATAAAATATAAAAATATATATAAAAATGTAAAAAAAAATCGAAAAAATTTAAATGGAAAAAAAAATAAAAAAAATTGTACCTTAATTTATATAAATTGTTGCGGCCTTGCGCGGCCGTCATGCCTCAGGTGGCCTTGCCCCACCCGGACCGTTGCGGTGCCTTTCACCGATACCAAAAAAAATCGAATAGCCGGTTGGCGATCCGTATGTTGCGGGCCTCTCCCCGATATCAATACAATTACCGAACAATAGCCGGTTGGCTACCGTTAGTTGCGGGCCTCTCCCCGATATCAATATAATGTCCGAACAATAGCCGGTTGGCTACCGTTAGTTGCGGGCCTCTCCCCGATATCAATATAATTACCGAACAATAGCCGGTTGGCTACCGTTAGTTGCGGGCCTCTCCCCGATATCAATATAATTACCGAACAATAGCCGGTTGGCTACCGTTAGTTGCGGGCCTCTCCCCGATATCAATATAATTACCGAACAATAGCCGGTTGGCTACCGTTAGTTGCGGGCCTCTCCCCGATATCAATATAATTACCAACTGGGCTCGTGGTTGGCAATCCGTAGCGTTGAGGTATTCTACACCGATAAATCAACACAATCACAGCTGGCCTCGTGGTTGGCCACCCGTACAATGAGGTCGTATCACACACTCGTACACGTGTTGTTATCTGCTGAGATTTACCAATAATGAACGCCGTTATCCATGGAAATAAATTATTCAACTTTGTTCTTATTTTGATGATCGTAGAAATAATTAATTCACTGACGCAGGACTGCCGCTCGTATATGCCAGGCGTCTCTTGCAACTTCGTAGCAATTAAACCTCTTAAAATTAAGCCGTATAAATCAGACGAGACACACAAAAAAAAATCCTCCGAAATCCAATGATTAATTTCATATACCAGAAACAATTTTCAAAACTGGAATACGCCCGAAAAACAAAATCACTTGAGAAATTAAAAGCGTTCAGTTCAATTTTCTATAATTCTTGTCTTTTTATTTTATAAATTTACGAAATTTATTCTATACATAACCTTTCTTGTTAAATCATATAATTTTTTTTTTAAATCAAATATTTGAGCGTTTCCGCACTCGTTCATAAATTAAAAAAAATTCACTATACTTTGTTTTAATCGTTTAAAAAAAAACTCAACTTTATCTCATCAAAATCACTACTCGAATGACAAACAAAAAAAAAAATTCTCCCACCGCACAAACGACGCGCAAAACATTCCAGAAGAATTGTCTTTCTTCTCTGTTTCTCATTTATATCAATTCGCATTGATATAAACGAGAGGCATATAAGAAAAACATTCTTATGGAATGTTTTGCTTTACGCACACACTCGATTCGCATTGTTCTCTCTCTCTCCCATTTTTGTTTTACTACCAACCAAACGAACAAAAACATACGAGAATCCCTCCACACGAAACGCGTTCAGACACCAACAACACAGAGGCAAGAAACCAAGAGTAAAAACATAAAATCTAACAAAATATGGGGATGTCACGCGTAAACGAATATTATGTCTTGTTACAGACAACACAGTCGTAACATGCTCTATAGAATTTTAAAATTTGCTAGAAATTCTCACTCGAGAAGTCTTTATGTACACAAATACACATCATATACATCCTTTTTCCACCTGATATGAAAATGAAAATAGCAAAGTTTATTAGCACAGCCAAGACCTAAATAGCCGTATATACCGCTAGTACAATTTATCTTTGGTATTTGTTCCACAGAATTTTAAAATTTGCTAGAAATTGTCTCTCGAGAAGTCTTTATCCATACAGATTCACATCAACATTTACATCATTTTTCCACCTGATATAAAAATGAAATTCGCAGGGTTTATTAGTACAGCCAAGACCTAAATAGACGTATATACCGCTAGTACAATTTATCTCTGGTATTTGCTCCACAGAATTTTTTAATTTACTAGAAATTCTCACTCGAGAAGTTTTTATGTACACAAATACACATCATATACATCATTTTTCTACCTGATATGAAAATAAAATTCGCAGGGTTTATGAGCATAGCCCAAACCTAAATAGCCGCATATACCGCTAGTGCAATTTATTTCTGGTATTTGTTCCACAGTATTTTAAAGTTTGCTAGAAATTGTCACTCGAGAAGTCTTTATCCATACAGATTCACATCAACATTTACATCATTTTTCCACCTGATATGAAAATAAAACTCGCAGAGTTTATTAGCACAGCCAAGACCTAAATAGCCGTATATACCGCTAGTGCAATTTATCTCTGGTATTTGTTTCACAGAATTTTAAAGTTTGCTAGAAATTCTCACTCGAGAAGTCTTTATCCATACAGATTCACATCAACATTTACATCATTTTTCCACCTGATATGAAAATGAAACTCGCAGGGTTTATTAGCACAGCCAAGACCTAAATAGCCGTATATACCGCTAGTGCAATTTATCTCTGGTATTTGTTCCACAGAATTTTATAATTTACTAGAAATTCTCACTCGAGAAGTCTTTATGCACTCAAATACACATCATATACATCATTTTTCCACCTGATATAAAAATGAAATTCGCAGGGTTTATTAGCACAGCCAAGACCTAAATAGCTGCATAAACTGCTAGTGCAATTTATCTTTTGTATTTGCTCCACAGATTTTTAAAGTTTACTAGAAATTCTCACTCGAGAAGTCCTCATGCACAAAAATACACATCATATACATCATTTTTCCACCTGATATAAAAATGAAACTCGCGAGAGAAGTCTTTATGCACACAAATACACATCATATACATCATTTTTCCATCTGATATGAAAATGAAAATTGCAGGGTTTATTAGCACAGCCAAAACCTAAATAGCCGTATATATCGCTAGTGCAATTTATTTCTGGTATTTGATCCACAGAATTATAAATTTTGCTATAAATTGTCACTAGAGAAATCTTTATCCATACAGATTCACATCAACATTTACATCCCTTTTCCACCAGATATTAAAATGAAATTCGCCGGGTTTATTAGCACAGCCAAGACCTAAATAGCCGCATATACTGCTAGTGCAATTTATCTCTGGTATTTGCTACAAAGAATTTTAAAGTTTACTAGAAATTCTCACTCGAGAAGTTTTTATGCACAAAAATACACATCATATACATCATTTTTCCACCCGATATGAAAATGAAATTCGCAGGGTTTATTAGCACAGCCAAGACCTAAATAGCCGCATATACCGCTAGTGCAATATATCTCTGGTATTTGTTCCACAGAATTTTAAACTTTGCTAGAAATTCTCAATCGAGAAGTCACACATATACACATCATATACATCATTTTTCCACCTGATATGAAAAAGAAATTCGCAGGGTTTATTAGCACAGCCAAGACCTAAATAGCCGCATATACCGCTAGTTCAATTTATCTCTGGTATTTTTTCCACAGAATTTTAAAGTTTGCTAGAAATTGTCACCCGAGAAGTCTTTAACCATACAAATTCACATCAACATTTACATCATTTTTCCACCTGATATGAAAATGAAACTCGCAGGGTTTAATAGCACAGCCAAGACCTTAATAGCCGTATGTACCGCTAGTGCAATTTATCTCTGGTATTTGTTCCACAGAATTTTATAGTTTGCTAGAAATTCTCACTCGAGAAGTCTTTATCCATACAGATTCACATCAACATTTACATCACTTTTCCACCTGATATGAAAATGAAATTCGCAGGGTTTATTAGCACAGCCAAGACCTTAATAGCCGTATATACCGCTAGTTCAATTTATCTTTAGTGTTTGCTCCAAATAATTTTAAAATTTACTAGAAATTCTCACTCGAGAAGTCTTTATGCAAACAAATACACATCATTTACATCATTTTTCCACCTGATATGAAAATAAAATTCGCACGGTTTATTAGCACAGCCAAGACCTAAATAGCCGTATATACCGCTAGTGCAATTTATCTCTGGTATTTGCTCTATAGAATTTAAAATTTGCTAGAAATTCTCATTCAAAAAGTCTTTATTTACACAAATACACATCATATACATCATTTTTCCACCTGATATGAAAATGAAAATAGCAGAGTTTATTACTACAGCCAAGACCTAAATAGTCGCATATAGTGCTAGTACAATTTATCTCTGGTATTTGCTCCACAGAATTTTAAAATTTGCTAGAAATTGTCACTCGAGAAGTCTTTATCCATACAGATTTACATCAACATTTACATCATTTTTCCACCTGATATAAAAACGAACTTCGCAATGTATATTAGTACAGCCAAGACCTAAATAGCCGTATATACCGCTAGTGCAATTTATCTCTAGTATTTGCTCCAGATATCTTTAAATTTACTAGAAATTCTCACTCGAGAAGTTTTTATGTAGACAAATACACATCATATACATCATTTTTCCACCTGATATGAAAATGAAATTCGCACGGTTTATGAGCATAGCCACAACTTAAATAGCCGCATATACCGCTAGTACAATTTATTTCTGGTATTGGTTCCACAGTATTTTAAAGTTTGCTAGAAATTGTCACTCGAGAAGTCTTTATCCATACAGATTCACATAAACATTTACATCATTTTTCCAATTGATATAAAAATGAAACTCGCAGAGTTTATTAGCACAGCCAAGAACTAAATAGCCGTATATACCGCAAATGCAATTTATCTCTGGTATTTGTTCCACAGAATTTTAAACTTTGCTAGAAATTCACACTCGAGAAGTCTTTATTCATACAAATTCACATCAACATTTAAATCACTTCTTCACCTGATATAAAAGTAAAATTCGCAGGGTTTATTAGCACAACCAAGACCTTATTAGCCGTATATACCGCTAGTGCAATTTATCTTTAGTATTTGCTCCATGTAATTTTATAATTTACTAGAAATTGTCACTCGTGAAGTCTTTATGTACACAAATACACATCATATACTTCATTTTGCCACCTGATATGAAAATGAAATTCGCAGGGTTTATTAGCACAGCCAAGACCTAAATAGCCGCATAAACTGCTAGTGCAATTTTTTTTTGGTATTTGCTCCACAGAATTTTAAACTTTACTAGAAATTCTCACTCGAGAAGTCTTTATGCACACAAATACACATCATATACATCATTTTTCCACCTGATATGAAAATGAAAGTCGCAGGGTTAATTAGCACAGCCAAGACCTAAATAGCCGCATATACCGCTAGTGCAATTTATCTCTGGTATTTTCCTCACAGAATTTTAAAGTTTACTAGAAATTCTTACTCGAGAAGTCTTTATGCACACAAAAACACATCATATACATCATTTTTCCACCTGATAAAAAAAAAAGAAATTTGCAGGGTTTATTAGCACAGCCAAGTCCTTATAAGCTGCATATACCGCTACTGCAATTTATCTCTGGTATTTGTTCCACAGAATTTTAAAGTTTGCTAGAAATTCTCACTCGAGAAGTCTTTATCCATACAGATTCACATCAACATTTACATCACTTTTCCACCAGATATGAAAATGAAATTCGCAGGGTTTATTAGCACAGCCAAGACCTTAATAGCCGTATATACCTCTAGTGCAATTTATCTTTAGTGTTTGCTCCATATAATTTTAAAATTTACTAGAAATTCTCACTCGAAAAGTCTTTATGCACACAAATACACATTTAGACATATTATAACTTGTTTAATTTTTACCCTTATTATTTTAACAGGATGTGCAAAATTAGATAGGCCTAGGTCTACTCTTCCGACATACAATTGCGACTGTGCCTATAAAAATTTTCTAATTCTACCAGAAGAGACCAAACATTTTTAACGTATTGGCATGTACCAATTCAAATAGGCCTAGATCTCCATTTTCAATATATATATACACTAGTGTACATGTTTGAACATGTAAAATAGCCAATCTTTTTTATTTTAAAAGAAAATACCAATAGGTCTCCTATTTCAATTCGCTCATTTGTTGCAAGAGTGGTACAACTCCAAATTCACTCATTTTTAAGATATCCGTACATCATTTTTCCACCTGATATGAAAATGAAACTCGCAGGGTTTATTAGCACAGCCAAGACCTAAATAGCCGTATATACCGCTAGTGCAATTTATCTCTGGTATTTGCTCTATAGAATTTTAAAATTTGCTAGAAATTCTCACTCGAGAAGTCTTTATGTACACAAATACACATCATATACATCATTTTTCCACCTGATATGAAAATGAAAACAGCAAAGTTTATTAGCACAGCCAAGACCTAAATAGCCGTATATACCGCTAGTACAATTTATCTCTGGTATTTGTTCCACAGAATTTTAAAATTTGCTAGAAATTGTCTCTCGAGAAGTCTTTATCCATACAGATTCACATCAACATTTACATCATTTTTCCACCTGATATAAAAATGAAATTCACAGGGTTTATTAGTACAGCCAAGACCTAAATAGACGTATATACTGCTAGTGCAATTTATCTCTAGTATTTGCTCCACATAATTTTTTAATTTACTAGAAATTCTCACTCGAGAAGTTTTTATGTACACAAATACACATCATATACATCATTTTTCCGCCTGATATGAAAATGAAATTCGCAGGGTTTATGAGCATAGCCCAAACCTAAATACCCGCATATACCGCTAGTGCAATTTATTTCTGGTATTTGTTCCACAGTATTTTAAAGTTTGCTAGAAATTGTCACTCGAGAAGTCTTTATCCATACAGATTCACATCAATAAAATTTGTTCCACAGAATTTTAAACTTTGCTAGAAATTCTTACTCGAGAAGTCTTTATCCATACAGATTCACATCAACATTTACATCATTTTTCCACCTGATATGAAAATGAAACTCGCAGGGTTTATTAGCACAGCCAAGACCTAAATAGCCGTATATACCGCTAGTGCAATTTATCTCTGGTATTTGTTCCACAGAATTTTATAATTTACTAGAAATTCTCACTCGAGAAGTCTTTATGCACTCAAATACACATCATATACATCATTTTTCCACCTGATGTCAAAATGAAATTCGCATAGTTTATTAGCACAGCCAAGACCTAAATAGCTGCATAAACTGCTAGTGCAATTTATCTTTTGTATTTGCTCCACAGATTTTTAAAATTTACTAGAAATTCTCACTCGAAAAGTCCTCATGCACAAAAATACACATCATATACATCATTTTTCCACCTGATATAAAAATGAAACTCGCGAGAGAAGTCTTTATGCACAAAAATACACATCATATACATCATTTTTCCACCCGATATGAAAATGAAATTCGCAGGGTTTATTAGCACAGCCAAGACCTTAACAGCCGCATATACCGCTAGTGCAATTTATCTCTGGTATTTGTTCCACAGAATTTTAAACTTTGCTAGAAATTCTCAATCGAGAAGTCACACATATACACATCATATACATCATTTTTCCACCTGATATGAAAAAGAAATTCGCAGGGTTTATTAGCACAGCCAAAACCTAAATAGCCGCATATACCGCTAGTTCAATTTATCTCTGGTATTTTTTCCACAGAATTTTAAAATTTGCTAGAAATTGTCACCCGAGAAGTCTTTAACCATACAGATTCACATCAACATTTACATCATTTTTCCACCTGATATGAAAATAAAACTCGCAGGGTTTAATAGCACAGCCAAGACCTTAATAGCCGTATATACCGCTAGTGCAATTTATCTCTGGTATTTGTTCCACAGAATTTTAAAGTTTGCTAGAAATTCTCACTCGAGAAGTCTTTATCCATACAGATTCACATCAACATTTACATCACTTTTCCACCTGATATGAAAATGAAATTCGCAGGGTTTATTAGCACAGCTAAGACCTAAATAGCCGTATATACCGCTAGTGCAATTTATCTCTGGTATTTGCTCTATAGAATTTAAAATTTGCTAGAAATTCTCATTCAAAAAGTCTTTATTAACACAAATACACATCATATACATCATTTTTCCACCTGATATGAAAATGAAACTCGCAGAGTTTATTACCACAGCCAAGACCTTAATAGCCGTATATACCGCTAGTTCAATTTATCTTTAGTGTTTGCTCCAAATAATTTTAAAATTTACTAGAAATTCTCACTCGAGAAGTCTTTATGCAAACAAATACACATCATTTACATCATTTTTCCACCTGATATGAAAATAAAATTCGCACGGTTTATTAGCACAGCCAAGACCTAAATAGCCGTATATACCGCTAGTGCAATTTATCTCTGGTATTTGCTCTATAGAATTTAAAATTTGCTAGAAATTCTCATTCAAAAAGTCTTTATTTACACAAATACACATCATATACATCATTTTTCCACCTGATATGAAAATGAAAATAGCAGAGTTTATTATTACAGCCAAGACCTAAATAGTCGTATATAGTGCTAGTACAATTTATCTCTGGTATTTGCTCCACAGAATTTTAAAATTTGCTAGAAATTGTCACTCGAGAAGTCTTTATCCATACAGATTTACATCAACATTTACATCATTTTTCCACCTGATATGAAAACGAACTTCGCAGGGTTTATTAGCACGGCCAAGACTTAAACAGCCGCATATACCGCTAGTGCAATTTATCTCTAGTATTTGCTCCAGATAATTTTATAGTTTACTAGAAATTCTCACTCGAGAAGTCTTTATGTACACAAATACACATCATTTTTCCACCTGATATGAAAATGAAATTTGCAGGGTTTATTAGCACAGCCAAGACCTTAATAGCCGCATATACCGCTAGTGCAATTTATTTCTGGTATTTGTTCCACAGAATTTTAAACTTTGCTAGAAATTCTCAATCGAGAAGTCTTTATCCACACATGTACACATCATATAAATCATTTTTCCACCTGATATGAAAATGAAATTCGCAGGGTTTATTAGCAGAGCCAAGACCTAAATAGCCGCATATACCGCTAGTGCAATTTATCTCTGGTATTTGTTCCACAGAATTTTAAAGTTTGCTAGAAATTGTCACTCGAGAAGTCTTTATCCATACAGATTCACATCAACATTTACATCAT
This sequence comes from Nephrotoma flavescens, assembly GCA_932526605.1. NCBI lineage: Eukaryota > Metazoa > Arthropoda > Insecta > Diptera > Tipulidae > Nephrotoma > Nephrotoma flavescens. The sequence continues at coordinate 41,345 of CAKOBK010001035.1, forward strand.
TTTTCCACCTGATATGAAAATGAAACTGGCAGGGTTTATTAGCACAGCCAAGACCTAAATAGCCGTATATACCACTAGTGCAATTTATCTCTGGTATTTGTTCCACAGAATTTTAAATTTTGATAGAAATTCTCACTCGAGAAGTCTTTATGTACACACAAATACAAATCATTTACATCATTTTTCCACCTGATATGAAAATGAAATTCACAGGGTTTATTAGCACAGCCGAGACCTAAATAGCCGTATATACCGCTAGTGCAATTTATCTCTGGTATTTGCTCTATAGAATTTTAAAATTTGCTAAAAATTCTCACTCGAGAAGTCTTTATGTACACAAATACACATCATATACATCATTTTTCCACCTGATATGAAAATGAAAATAGCAGAGTTTATTAGCACAGCCAAGACCTAAATAGCATTATGATATGAAAATGAATATCATCGTATATAGTGCTAGTACAATTTATCTCTGGTATTTCCTCCACAGCATTTTAAAATTTGCTAGACATTGTCACTCGAGAAGTCTTTATCCATACAGATTCTCATCAACATTTACATCATTTTTTCACCTGATATGAAAATGAAATTCGCAGGGTTTATTAGTACAGCCAAGACCTATATAGCCGTATATACCGCTAGTGCAATTTATCTCTGGTATTTATTCCACAGAATTTTAAACTTTGCTAGTTATTCTCACTCGAGAAGTCTTTATCCATACAAATTCACATCAACATTTAAATCACTTTTCCACCTTTATTATTACAGGTTTATTAGTACAGCCAAGACCTTAATAGCTGTATATACTGCTAGTGCAATTTATCTCTAGTATTTGCTTCATATAATTTTATAATTTACTAGATATTCTAACTCGAGAAGTCTTTATGTACACAAATACACATCATATACATCATTTTTCCACCTGATATGAAAATGAAATTCGCAGGGTTTATTAGTACAGCCAAGACCTAAATAGCCGCATAAACTGCTAGTGCAATTTATCTCTGGTATTTGCTCCACAGAATTTTAAAATTTACTAGAAATTCTCACTCGAGAAGTCTTTATGCACACAAGTACACATCATATACATCATTTTTCCACCTGATATGAAAATGAAATTCACAGGGTTTATTAGCACTGCCAAGAACTACATAGCCGCATATACCGCTAGTGCAATTTATCTCTGGTATTTGCCTCACAGAATTTTAAAATTTACTAGAAATTCTCACTCGAGAAGTTTTTATGTACACAAATACACATCATATACATCATTTTTCCACCTGATATGAAAATGAAATTCGCAGGGTTTATGAGCATAGCCAAAACCTAAATAGCCGCATATACCGCTAGTACAATTTATTTCTGGTATTTGTTCCACAGTATTTTAAAGTTTGCTAGAAATTGTCACTCGAGAAGTCTTTATCCATACAGATTCACATCAACATTTACATCATTTTTCCACCTGATATGAAAATGAAATTGGCAGGGTTTATTAGCACAGCCAAGACCTAAATAGCCGTATATACCGCTAGTGCAATTTATCTCTGGTATTTATTCCACAGAATTTTAAACTTTGCTAGTTATTCTCACTCGAGAAGTCTTTATCCATACAAATTCACATCAACATTTAAATCACTTTTCCACCTTTATTATTACAGGTTTATTAGTACAGCCAAGACCTTAATAGCTGTATATACTGCTAGTGCAATTTATCTCTAGTATTTGCTTCATATAATTTTATAATTTACTAGATATTCTAACTCGAGAAGTCTTTATGTACACAAATACACATCATATACATCATTTTTCCACCTGATATGAAAATGAAATTCGCAGGGTTTATTAGTACAGCCAAGACCTAAATAGCCGCATAAACTGCTAGTGCAATTTATCTCTGGTATTTGCTCCACAGAATTTTAAAATTTACTAGAAATTCTCACTCGAGAAGTCTTTATGCACACAAGTACACATCATATACATCATTTTTCCACCTGATATGAAAATGAAATTCACAGGGTTTATTAGCACTGCCAAGAACTACATAGCCGCATATACCGCTAGTGCAATTTATCTCTGGTATTTGCCTCACAGAATTTTAAAATTTACTAGAAATTCTTACTCGAGAAGTCTTTATGCACACAAATACACATCATATACATCATTTTTCCACCTGATATGAAAATGAAATTTGCAGGGTTTATTAGCACAGCCAAGACCTAATAAGCCGCATATACCGCTAGTGCAATTTATCTCTGGTATTTGTTCCACAGAATTTTAAACTTTGCTAGAAATTGCCACTCGAGAAGTCTTTATCCATACAGATTCACATCAACATTTACATCATTTTTCCACCTGATATGATAATGAAACTCCCAGGGTTTTATTAGCACAGCTAAGACCTAAACAGCCGTATATACCGCTAGTGCAATTTATCTCTGGTATTTGTTTCACAGAATTTTAAAGTTTGCTAGAAATTCTCACTCGAGAAGTCTTTATCCACACAAATACACATCATATACATCATTTTTCCACCTGATATGAAAATAAAATTCGCAGGGTTTATAAGCACAGCCATGGCCTAAATAGCCGCATATACCGCTAGTGCAATTTATTTCTGGTTTTTGCTCCACAGAATTTTAAACTTTGCTAGAAATTCTCACCCGAGAAGTCTTTATCCACACAAATACACATCATATACATCATTTTTCCACCTGATATGAAAATGAAATTCGCAGGGTTTATTAGCACAGCCAAGACCTAAACAGCCGTATATACCGCTAGTGCAATTTATCTCTGGTATTTGCTCTACAGTATTTTAAAGTTTGCTAGAAATTGTCACCCGAGAAGTCTTTATGTACACAAATACACATCATATACATCATTTTTCCACCTGATATGAAAATGAAAATCGCAGGGATTATTAGCACAGCCAAGACCTAAATAGCCGTATCTACCGCTAGTGCAATTTATCTCTGGTATTTTCTCCACAGATTTTTAAAATTTGCTAGAAATTCTCACTCGAGAAGTCTTTATCCATACAGATTAAGATCAACATTTACATCATTTTCCACCTGATATGAAAATGAAATTCGCAGGGTTTATTAGCACTGCCAAGACCTTAATAGCCGTATATTGCAAGTGCAATTTATCTCTAGTATTTGCTCCAGATAATTTTATAATTTACTAGAAATTCTCACTCGAGAAGTCTTTATCCATACAGATTCACATCAACATTTACATCATTTTTCTACCTGATATGATAATGAAACTCGCAGGGTTTATTAGCACAGCCAAGACCTAAACAGCCGTATATACCGCTAGTGCAATTTATCTCTGGTATTTGTTCCACAGAATTTTAAACTTTGCTAGAAATTCTCACTCGAGAAGTCTTTATCCATACAGATTCACATCAACATTTACATCACTTTTCTACCTGATATGACAATGAAATTCGCAGGGTTTATTAGCACAGCCAAGACCTTAATACCCGTATATACCGCTAGTGAAATTTATCTCTAGTATTTGCTCCATATAATTTTATAGTTCACTAGAAATTCTCATTTGAGAAGTCTTTATGCACAAAAATACACATCATATACATCATTTTACCACCTGATATGAAAATGAAATTCGCAGGGTTTATTAGTACAGCCAAGACCTAAATAGCCGCATAAACTGCTAGTGCAATTTATCTTTGGTATTTCCTCCAGAGAATTTTAAAATTTACTAGAAATTGTCATTCGAGAAGTCTTTATGCACACAAGTACACATCATATACATCATTTTTCCACCTGATATGAAAATGAAATTCGCAGGGTTTATTAGCACAGCCAAGACCTAAACAGCCGTATATACCGCTAGTGCAATTTATCTCTGGTATTTGCTCTACAGTATTTTAAAGTTTGCTAGAAATTCTCATTTGAGAAGTCTTTATGTACACAAATACACATCATATACATCATTTTTCCACCTGATATGAAAATGAAAATCGCAGGGATTATTAGCACAGCCAAGACCTAAATAGCCGTATATACCGCTAGTGCAATTTATCTCTGGTATTTTCTCCACAGATTTTTAAAGTTTGCTAGAAATTCTCACTCGAGAAGTCTTTATCCACACAAATACACATCATTTACATCATTTTTCCACCTGATATGAAAATGAAATTCGCAGGGTTTATTAGCACAGCCAAGACCTAAACAGCTGTATATACCGCTAGTGCAATTTATCTCTGGTATTTGCTCCACAGTATTTTAAAGTTTGCTAGAAATTCTCACTCGAGAAGTCTTTATGTACACAAATACACATCATATACATCATTTTTCCACCTGATATGAAAATGAAAATCGCAGGGATTATTAGCACAGCCAAAACCTAAATAGCCGTATATACCGCTAGTGCAATTTATCTCTGGTATTTTCTCCACAGATTTTTAAAGTTTGCTAGAAATTCTCACTATAGAAGTCTTTATCCATACAGATTAAGATCAAAATTTACATCATTTTCCACCTGATATGAAATGGAAATTCGCAGGGTTTATTAGCACAGCCAAGACCTTAATAGCCGTATATTGCAAGTGCAATTTATCTCTAGTATTTGCTCCAGATAATTTTATAATTTACTAGAAATTCTCACTCGAGAAGTCTTTATCCATACAGATTCACATCAACATTTACATCATTTTTCTACCTGATATGATAATGAAACTCGCAGGATTTATTAGCACAGCCAAGACCTAAACAGCCGTATATACCGCTAGTGCAATTTATCTCTGGTATTTGTTCCACAGAATTTTAAACTTTGCTAGAAATTCTCACTCGAGAAGTCTTTATCCATACAGATTCACATCAACATTTACATCACTTTTCCACCTGATATGACAATGAAATTCGCAGGGTTTATTAGCACAGCCAAGACCTTAATACCCGTATATACTGCTAGTGCAATTTATCTCTAGTATTTGCTCCATATAATTTTATAGTTTACTAGAAATTCTCACTCGAGAAGTCTTTATGCACAAAAATACACATCATATACATCATTTTACCACCTGATATGAAAGTGAAATTCGCAGAGTTTATTAGTACAGCCAAGACCTAAATAGCTGCATAAACTGCTAGTGCAATTTATCTTTGGTACTTCCTCCAGAGAATTTTAAAATTTACTAGAAATTATCATTCGAGAAGTCTTTATGCACACAGGTACACATCATATACATCATTTTTCCACCTGATATGAAAATGAAAGTCACAGGGTTTATTAGCACAGCCAAGACCTAAATAGCCGCATATACCGCTAGTGCAATTTGTCTCTGGTATTTGCCTCACAGAATTTTAAAATTTACTAGAAATTCTTAATCGAGAAGTCTTTATGCACACAAATACACATCATATACATCATTTTTCCACCTGATATGAAAATGAAATTTGCAGGTTTTATTAGCACAGCCAAGGCCTAATAAGCTGCATATACCGCTAGTGCAATTTTTCTCTGGTATTTGTTCCACAGAATTTTAAACTTTGCTAGAAATTGTCACTCGAGAAGTCTTTATCCATACAGACTCACATCAACATTTACATCATTTTTCCACCTGATATGATAACGAAACTCGCAGGGTCTATTAGCACAGCCAAGACCTAAACAGCCGTATATACCGCTAGTGCAATTTATCTCTGTTATTTGTTCCACAGAATTTTAAAGTTTGGTAGAAATTCTCACTCGAAAAGTCTTTATTCACACAAATACACATCATATACATCATTTTTCCACCTGATATGAAAAAGACATCCGCAGGGTTTATTAGCACAGCCAAGACCTTAATAGCCGCATATACCGCTAGTGCAATTTATCTCTGGTATTTGCTCCACAGAATTTTAAACTTTGCTAGAAATTCTCACTCGAGAAGTCTTTATCCACACAAATACACATCATTTACATCATTTTTCCACCTGATATGAAAAGAAATTTTAAGGGTTTATTAGCACAGCCAAGACCTTAACAGCCGTATATACCGCTAGTGCAATTTATCTCTGGTATTTGTTCCACAGAATTTTAAAGTTTGCTAGAAATTGTCACTCGAGAAGTCTTTATCCATACAGATTCACATCAACATTTACATCATTTCTGCACCTGATATGAAAATGAAATTCGCAGGGTTTATTAGCACAGCCGAGACCTAAATAGCCGTATATACTGCTAGTGCAATTTATCTCTAGTATTTGCTCCAGATAATTTTATAATTTACTAAAAATTCTCACTCAAGAAGTTTTTATGTACACAAATACACATCATATACATCATTTTTCCACTTGATATGAAAATGAAATTCGCAGGGTTTATGAGCATAGCCAAAACCTAAATAGCCGCATATACCGCTAGTACAATTTATTTCTGGTATTTGTTCCACAATATTTTAAAGTTTGCTAGAAATTGTCACTCGAGAAGTCTTTATGTACACAAATACACATCATATACATCATTTTTCCACCTGATATAAAAATGAAAATAGCAGAGTTTATTAGCACAGCCAAGACCTAAATAGCCGTATATAGTGCTAGTACAATTTATCTCTGGTATTTGCTCCACAGAATTTTAAAATTTGCTAGAAATTGTCACTCGAGAAGTCTTTATCCATACAGATTCTCATCAACATTTACATCATTTTTCCACCTGATATGAAAATGAAATTCGCAGGGTTTATTAGTACAGCCGAGACCTATATAGCCGTATATACCGCTAGTGCAATTTATCTCTAGTATTTGCTCCAGATAATTTTATAATTTACTAAAAATTCTCACTCAAGAAGTTTTTATGTACACAAATACACATCATATACATCATTTTTCCACTTGATATGAAAATGAAATTCGCAGGGTTTATGAGCATAGCCAAAACCTAAATAGCCGCATATACCGCTAGTACAATTTATTTCTGGTATTTGTTCCACAATATTTTAAAGTTTGCTAGAAATTGTCACTCGAGAAGTCTTTATCCATACAGATTCACATCAACATTTACATCATTTTTCCACCTGATATGAAAATGAAAGTCGCAGGGTTTATTAGCACAGCCAAGACCTAAATAGCCGTATATACCGCTAGTGCAATTTATCTCTGGTATTTGTTCCACAGAATTTTAAACTTTGCTAGTAACTCTCACTCGAGAAGTCTTTATACATACAAATTCACATCAACATTTAAATCACTTTTCCACCTGATATGAAAATGAAATTCGCATGGTTTATTAGTACAGCCAAGACCTTAATAGCCGTATATACTGCTAGTGCAATTTATCTCTAGTATTTGCTTTATATAATTTTATAATTTACTAGAAATTCTAACTCGAGAAGTCTTTATGTACACAAATACACATCATATACATCATTTTTTCACCTGATATGAAAATGAAATTCGCAGGGTTTATTAGTACAGCCAAAACCTAAATAGCCGCATAAACTGCTAGTGCAATTTATCTTTGGTATTTGCTCCACAGAATTTTAAAATTTACTAGAAATTCTCACTCGAGAAGTGTTTATGCACACAAGTACACATCATATACATCATTTTTCCACCTGATATGAAAATAAAACTCGAAGGGTTTATTAGCACAGCCAAGACCTACATAGCCGCATATACCGCTAGTGCAATTTATCTCTGGTATTTGCCTCACAGAATTTTAAAATTTACTAGAAATTCTTACTCGAGAAGTCTTTATGCACACAAATACACATCATATACATCATTTTTCCACCTGATATGAAAATGAAATTTGCAGGGTTTATTAGCACAGCCAAGTCCTTATAAGCCGCATATACCGCTAGTGCAATTTATCTCTGGTATTTGTTCCACAGAATTTTAAACTTTGCTAGAAATTGTCACTCGAGAAGTCTTTATCCATACAGATTCACATCAACATTTACATCATTTTTCCACCTGATATGATAAAGAAACTCGCAGGGTTTATTAGCACAGCTAAGACCTAAACAGCCGTATATACCGCTAGTGCAATTTATCTCTGGTATTTGTTCCACAGAATTTTAAAGTTTGCTAGAAATTCTCACTCGAGAAGTCTTTATCCACACAAATACACATCATAAACATCATTTTTCCACCTGATATGAAAATGAAATTCGCAGGGTTTATTAGCACAGCCATGACCTAAATAGCCGCATATACCGCTAGTGCAATTTATCTCTGGTTTTTGCGACACAGAACTTTAAACTTTGCTAAAAATTCTCACCCGAGAAGTCTTTATCCACACAAATACACATCATTTACATCATTTTTGCACCTGATATGAAAATGAAATTCGCAGTGATTATTAGCACAGCCAAGACCTAAACAGCCGTATATACCGCTAGTAAAATTTATCTCTGGTATTTGCTCCACAGATTTTTAAAATTTGCTAGAAATTGTCACTCGAGAAGTCTTTATCCATACAGATTTAGATCAACATTTACATCATTTTCCACCTGATATGAAAATGAAATTTGCAGGGTTTATTAGCACAGTCAAGACCTTAATAGCCGTATATTGCAAGTGCAATTTATCTCTAGTATTTGCTCCAGATAATTTTATAATTTACTAGAAATTCTCACTCGAGAAGTCTTTATCCATACAGATTCACATCAACATTTACATCTTTTTTCTACCTGATATGATAATGAAACTCGCAGGGTTTATTAGCACAGCCAAGACCTTAACAGCCGTATATACCGCTAGTGCAATTTATCTCTGGTATTTGTTCCACAGAATTTTAAACTTTGCTAGATATTCTCACTCGAGAAGTCTTTATCCATGCAGATTCACATCAACATTTACATCACTTTTCCACCTGATATGACAATGAAATTCGCAGGGTTTATTAGCACAGCCAAGACCTAAATAGCCGCATATACCGCTAGTGCAATTTGTCTCTTATATTTGCCTCACAGAATTTTAAAATTTACTAGAAATTCTCACTCGAGAAGTCTTTATGCACACAAATACACATCATATACATCATTTTTCTACCTGATCATTTTTCTACCGCTAGTGCAATTTATCTCTGGAATTTGTTCCACAGAATTTTAAAGTTTGCTAGAAATTGTCACTCGAGAAGTCTTTATCCATAAAGATTCACATCAACATTTACATCATTTTTCCATCTGATATGAAAATGATATTCGCAGGGTATTAGCACATCTAAGATCTAAATAGCTGCATATACCGCTAGTGCAATTTATCTCTGGTATTTGCTCCAAAGAATTTAAAAGTTTGCTAGAAATTCTCACTCGAGAAGTCTTTATGTACACAAATACACATCATATACATCATTTTTCCACCTGATATGAAAATGAAAATCGCAGAATTTATTGGCACAACCAAGACCTAAATAGCCATAGATACCGCTAGTGCAATTTATCTCTGGTATTTATTCCACATAATTGTTACATGCCTCTATGTCAGCCAACACGTTTTTAAATCGGGTAGACTTCAACGGCATATAAGGGTTCTTTGCTGACATATATAAGACACCACAAAAACCTATCGTGTTGCATCTTAACCAAATTCACACATGATCCTCGCAAATCAATTCACCACCAACAACTTAGAAAACGGAATCACTTCATAATCTTAAACATTGATATACGGAAATCATTATCTTTACATAAATTAAAACAAATAAAAATAAATTGTTGTTCAGATAAAATGAGAACAGTATGTAGGTTTGGATGCAAGAAGCAATTTTTTTAGTATTAATAGAATCGTAAAAAGTCACCTGTAGGAACTCCAAAAGCGCTCGTTGGTACCCTACGGACTAAAAGATGCTCTGAAATAAAATTATTGCTTCTAACAAGCCACTATGCACAACAATTTACTTTAACATTAATAAACTACTCAAAAAAAATATTTATATCGTACAAACAAAAATAATAAATTTAAATTTTCAGAAATAATTTTACGTTAATCACAGAATAACTATTTCCTTTTTTTTTATATTAAACTAGGTAGAAAAATATATAACGATAACGGTTTCAACAAACTGTAAGTACGCGTATCCAAATATTCGTAAAGCTTCTCGAAAAAAGGTGGCTCGAGTTGAACGCCCTATGTCTAACGTTGCTCCTTTGGATAGAAACCAGATGAATCAGTTCGATAATAAAGGCCCTATTAAATAAATTGGAACTTAGTGTGTGAATTGCACAATTCAGAGGTCAAATGTTAGTTCTTACCCACTTCTAGCGACCATACATCTATACAGTTAGGATACTGCGCCTCCGTACTATGATTTAGTGGAAACTGGACAGAATATTTTCTGTTGCTAGATTTAAAGTTACGTCGCTTCGTCTTTCCACTAAATATTTGCACACTTTATTTACAAAAAAAAACACTAGCTAAGCAAAAAGAACACAGTTAATGCACTTTACTAAGTCCAATCGTGATCATATTTTCGCTTACCATTTGATAAACTATAAATTTTCAACTATGCCAGTACGTTTGAATTCACAAAAGTTTATTATTTTGCACAACTTATTATTTATTTAATTTTAAACACACGATCAACTAACCGTGGTGGCCTCTTAATAAATCTGTAAAATTTTGACTAACAGGTCGATATATATAAACTCTATTATATACTAATAAATATTTATGTATATACAACTACCTAATTGCAATATTGCATTACATACCACCAACTTCCTCATTTATCTACGGTACTGAAGTACTACCACAAAGAAGATTAGTAAATGGGTCGTCGTAACTACCTCCGAATGTATATATAAATACAATAGGGAACATAAAAATGCATATTATTAAACTCAACAAGAAAATATCTATATTATCTTCGGACAACAACAAAACCAGCAAAACTATAAGTTGGTAGCATAACATTTGGTAGCGCCTTTAAAGAAGAGGAGACTGTGTTCGCTTTATTGCAACGAATTGTCAATCGAATGTACGTAGACTAAAATCTCCACTTTATACAACTGTAACAGGGCAAGTTCATTCTTCGAGCAAATTTGATATGAAGATGAAGCTGAAAGACTAATATTCACTGAACATATTTTTATAAGCGTATGTCTTTAGCGTGGAACACACCTAGTACTTTTTCAGATTTATATTTAATCTCGTACATTACATTCCCGATTTTCTTACTGACTGTACCAGGAATAAACTGAGCTGCAAACTTTGGAAAAAATTTTTTTGAGGCATCGCTCTGAGGGTGTGTGCGTACAAAGACCAACTGGCCCACCTGATATTCAATTGGCCTAGCTCGGAGATTATAGCGCTTAGCACTCTTTTCAAAAGCTTTTGCAATATTGGTTTTAATTTGGACATGAAGTAACGAGAGCCTAGTCGGTAACAACAGAAGAATTTCCCCTTCTGAGACATCACCAAGTCTGCGCAACAACTTATAATCATTCTAGTGATTTAGTTTGTGGTATCCAAACATTAGGAAGTGTGGTGAATCCTTTACTGTCTCATGGACTCCGTTACGCAACGGTAAAGCAATTTCATCTAAATGTTTGTCCCATTGAGCATGTTTCTCGCATACATACGAACGAATTGCCGATATCAGTGAACGATTTACTCGTTCAGAGGCATTAGATTGCGGCGAATATAATGCAGTTTTCGTGTCATAAATACCGAATTCTGAAAGCAGATCTTTATATTCCTTGCTTCTAAACTGGGTGCCATTATCCGAATGGATAGTTTCCGGAACACCAAAAATTAAAAATACCTCTTTTCGCAGAAAATCCGTTATTTGTTGCGCTGTACCTTTCGAAAGAACCTTAAGCAAAACGAATTTGGTGAGGTGGTCTAAGACGATTATTATAATTGTTTTGCCTTGTGAGGAGCGAGGATATGGACCCAACAAGTCAACATAGATGCGCTGCCAGGGTCTTTCCACAGCGGATAATTTCGCCATCGGTTGTTTTGTAATACAATTGGTCGCCTTCGTTGTTTTACAGATTTGACAGTGTGTGACAAACACTTGAACTTGTTTGGCCATTCCCGGCCAATAATAAAATCTTCGTAATTTTTCGAGGGTTTTTCGAATACCTCCATGTGAGGAAAGTGGTTCATTGTGCTCCTTCTTGATCAATGACATTTGCAAGGCTTCAGGGATCTATAATTTCCACACCGAGATATCTGTCAAGTCCATATTCTTCGTTGGCTCTAAGCGTATCTATATGTGCTTACCATTTACACGAAAAGCGGGATACGTGTTAGGTTCTCCTTTAATTTTATCACGTAACTCTTTATATTTTGGATCATCAAACTCTTCAGCATCCAAATTAATTTCTTCTACATACCTTCCTATACTTGTCTCGAATTCTATAAGCGAATCACAATGAATTCGTGATAGTGTGTCCGGGACTACATTGTATTTGCCTTTTTGATGCTCGATTTTAAACTTGTATGCCAGAAGCTTGAGACTCCATCTCGCAAACCTGCCGCTTAGGTCGGTCTGGTTCATCAGCCACTTCAAGCTAGCATGATCCGTTGTTACCGTAAATTCGTATCCCTCAATGTATGTTCTAAATTTTTTAATAGAGAGTATTACTGCAAGGCATTCTAACTCCGTCACTGAATAATTTTTTTGTGCCTTGTTAAGTTTCTGTGACATAAACGCAATTGGCCGCTCGTTGTCATCCTGATTTTTTTGGTATAATACCCCTCCAACACCCTCCGTACTCTCGTCACATCTTATAAAGAACGGCTCATCAAAACACGGATTTGTGAGCACTGGAGCTGTGGTTTATAGCTGTTTCATTTTATTTAGTGCTTCCTGGGCCCTACTTGTCCACTCGAATTTGCCTTTCTTAAGACAATCTGAAATGGGTGCTGTAATATCGGCATAGTTTTCGATAAACCTACGGTACCAACCACACATTCCTAGTATACGTCTGGTTTGTTTTACACTAGATGGTGAGGGTAGATTTACTATTGCGGCTATTTTTGATGGATCTGGCCTAAGTCCTTCTTCTCCTACTAGGTAACCTAAATACTTGATTTCTCGCATAACGAACTTACTCATTTCGACGTTTATTGTTAGACCGGCTGTCCGTAGTCTGTCTCCGACCAGCTCTAACAATTCAAGGTGCTCCTTCAATGTATCGGTGACGATGAGCAAGTCATCAAGATATACAAAAACTTTGTCATGCAGCTCATGCGGAATAACCTTATGCATCAACCGGCACATTGACTGGGCTGCATTACACAGCCTAAACGGCATCACTCTGAACTGATAAAGTGGTCGGCCCTGTACTGTAAATGCCGTCTTGTTTTTAGCAGATTCCGCTAGTGGAATCTGCCAGAAAGCGTCCTTCAAGTCCAGTCCTGTGATGTACTTTGTCTCGGACAACCGGCCCAGCAACTCGTCGATCAGTGGTAACGGATATGCGTCCTTTTCGGTTACGCTGTTTAGCTTTCGAGCATCTAGGCATAAGCGTGTCTTCCCATTTGATTTCGTTACTATGGTGACAGGAGAACTCCATGAACTTTTGCTTTCCTCTATTACACCGAGACTGAGCATACGGTCGATTTCCTTATAAATCGCTTTTTGACGAACTGGCGAAATAGCGTAATAGCGTTGCTTGATTGGTTTGCAACCTTTTAGAATTTCTATGTCATGCTCATACATACTAGTTTTTCCTAGACCGTCTTTGATAAAAGATGGAAAATTGGCAATAATTTCGTCCAGGCGATTTTTGTCCACCTTTGTAAGAGTATGATGAGTTTTGTCCTCGGCTGTTTGTTGTGAAATGTTGACTTCAGCAATAGTGGGGATTATTTGAAATTTCTGCCAAAAATCTATACCTAAATAGACTGGTGATTGTAGATTCGGAACAATACATAATTTCAAGTCTTCAGTCCTATTACCGAATTTTACAGGTATCCAAATGTAACCCTCAATTTTATTCTTGGTGCCATCGGCAGTAGTAATGAACGAACCAAGTTTGTAGTATTTTAAGTTTTCATCTGCTAAAAACTTTAATGAGTCTTTACCCAACAAACTTACCGACGCACCACTGTCGAGCAATCCATTAAAGGTTTTTGACGCTATTGTCACCTCAGCGTACGGCCTAGGATCATTTTTGGAAAGACATTTTATGATTGCCGACAAACAGAGTTTAGTTAGCAGGCGCTTTTCTTTGAAATAAACAAGGGTTCGTTTAAATTGATTTGTTCTACTTGCACTATTTGTACGACTAAGTTGGTTTTGTTCGAGGGCAATAACTTCTTTTGTTTTTGGAAATTCCTCTATGGCTTCCCCGGATTCCCTCCCGAGTGCGGTTCCCTCGAAACTCTCGCACTCGACTGCATGTTTTTTGCTGCAGCTAACAGGCATTTTTGACATGACGGCTTACGTACGTTTGCGGAACCACAACCGAAACAGAATATATTTTGGAATTCCTTGGGACATTCTTGGTACCTATGCCCCAGGTCCTTACAGTTCCAACACACTAGAAGTGATTTATTGCTATTACTAGAGGTACTTGGGTTCGTCTGAATTGCCTCTATTTCCTCCTCCACAACATCTGTCTCCTCTAATTTACGATCATCCGTGTAGATAGGAGAACTCACAGCTGATTGCTGGTTTCTTTGTGGGCTCGTTAGAGCGACTTCGTGCACCGTCTGACGACGTTTAAGAACTCCCTCAGAGAAATTTCGCGGATCATATCCTGTCCTCTTCCACATCTTCTCGTAATTTTGACAGATCTTACGCAGCTGCTCTACCGATTCGATGGTATTGTGAAATGGTAGAGTCACATTCTTCGATGCAGGAATCATGTTTTGGCAGAGTCGGTATATTAGTCTGTCTTCAGTGAGCCGATTCTGTAAGCGAGAATTTAACTTCTGGATACTTAAAACGAAATCCGAAAAGGACTCTTTATTAGTTTGACATCGTCTTAAAATTTGTTCGTGTGTCTCTTTTTCAAAATTACAAGAGCTGAAAAAGGAACGCATTGCTTTCTTCATGTTGACCCAGGTGGTATTGGGATGGTTTTGCTTGTAAATTCAGTACCAATCCTTTGCGGTTTTACTCAGGAAATAGTGAACAAGCCTGGGCAATAGTTGGTGTGAAACCCCATCATATGATGCCATTTGCTCCAAACGATATAAAAAATCGTGGACGTTAGTGTTACTGCTCCCATCAAATGATAGCTTTCATTGTTGACGAATTTTGTACAAGTCAATTGGGACACCCTTCCGAGCAAACATCTCATGTGTTGGTGGACTAAAGAAACGACTGTTACCGAAGTTCATCTGATCGATGTTTTGCTCGAAGCCTTGAGCGTTCCCTAGGGAACCGGAATTGGAATTTTCTTGATCATCTTTTGTACGATTGAGAAAACTAAATTGGGCTTCTATGTTATTAACAGTATTTCGACGTCTTTCCGCTAGCGCAAAGAAATCTGCCACTGATGCCTTAAGTCGGAAATGGTCAATTTGTAGCTTCTGTTGAAGGTCCTCGTTTGATGATCCGTATGACTTTTCTTGGGAAACAGATACCTTACCATCCTGGAATTGGTGTGGATTGCTTGCTTTAGATGGACTAGTGATCGGACTAGAAGCATTAGCAATAGGCATAGGCTGTTTCTCCTTCGATTGCTGAGCTACTTTTATTCTTTGGGATTCTGTCCAAAATTTAATGTGCCAGTTATAGAGCCGTCGGAAACTGGTGTTTAGGTTTTGTAAATCGCTGTTATCACTACAACTCAAACGTCAAACGTTCTAACCTGTCTTTATAATGTATAACTTTTGCAAGCACCACAGTTACGAATTCTAAAGATAGTGCGACTCCCTTGTCCTCGGTTTTTTTTAAAAGTACTCCATATTGAGTAGAGCAAACTTGTATTTCTTGTTCTACGTTGTCTTTAACATGCGAACTTCTTGGTTTTTCCTTAGAACTACCATTTTCCGCAAATATGTAATCAATTAACTGCGCTTTCGCACTATCGTTACCGCTATCTATTCCTCTAACTAGAAATTCAACCTCTATCTCGGCATCACTCAGATTGTTTAAATAGCTAATCGGATCCATTTTTACCATTAAATGATTAGAAATATAAGGGAAGAAAAACTACACTTAGCAAAAAAGTACTTGTAGGGAAAAACAAATTGTTCAAATTCAATTCAACAAGGTATCAATGAGAAGCCCAAATACCGCGTAGACTATAAAATCTTTCGAAAACTAAACGCTCTTCTATCCAAAGTAACTGTTTGCAAATTATATTTATTAATTTTTATAAAGACGTGCTTATCGTAATTAAACGAAGAATCAGCGACAAAAAAAAATATAAATCGATTTTAATATTTAAATTTAAATATAATATTTTATTAATTTTTAATTATTTATTTGTTGTTCTTAGCTTGAAAACACGAAAATAGGATTAGTTATATTTATGTAATAATATTGTTAGTGTTGGTGATGATTATCTGCACTGGATCAAATGTGAACAAAAAGACAAAATATCAGAAAAAATGAAAATAGGATAATAATTCTTTATACAGAAAGCAATCCCATTCACCAATAAGAACTCATGAATTTATCACTTATCTATTCATTGGTGGATCGGCTACACTGTCAATGCATAATTTCACATATCCCAAACAAATATAATATTAATAGAAGTTTGATTTAAATTCTAAAGTGTACCTGAACAGAGTTCAAAAATAAACCATCAGAAGGAAATAACGAATTCATCATAATCTAACTACTGATGAAATATATTGAAATCGATGTTCAAACTTTACCATTGAAACCAAACTTTCTAATTAATATAATTTATTGACCATGAAATGAATATGAATAAAATATTTAATTGGCTACTAGCCGCTAGTATGGCATGGAGAAAAAAAATATTTAATTCGTAGTAAAAATACAAAAGAATAAGCGGTTATAAAGAAGCCCGTTAAGCAGAGAGGCTGCTTGGATGACTTTTAAGGTCGACCAAAAAAACATATGGAAAAAAAAAACCTTAGATCACAAGATATACATAACGGTTAATCAACTGTTACATTAACCCATGACCTTCAGGTCCCTGCTCGGGCGCCATTTTGTTGCATGCCTCTATGTCAGCCAACACGTTTTTAAATCGGGTAGATTTCAACGGCCTATGAGGGTTCTTTGCTGACATATATAAGACACCACAAAAACCTATCGTGTTGCATCTTAACCAAATTCACACATGATCCTCGCAAATCAATTCACCACCAACAACTTAGAAAAAGGAATCACTTCATAATTTTAAACATCTTTATTGATATACGGAAATCATTATCTTTACATAAATTAAAACAAATAAAAATAAATTGTTGTTCAGATAAAATGAGAACAGTATGTAGGTTTGGATGCAAGAAGCAATTTTTTTAGTATTAATAGAATCGTAAAAAGTCACCTGTAGGAACTCCAAAAGCGCTCGTTGGTACCCTACGGACTAAAAGATGCTCTGAAATAAAATTATTGCTTCTAACAAGCCACTATGCACAACAATTTACTTTAACATTAATAAACTACTCAAAAAAAATATTTATATCGTACAAACAAAAATAATAAATTTAAATTTTCAGAAATAATTTTACGTTAATCACAGAATAACTATTTCCTTTTTTTTTTATATTAAACTAGGTAGAAAAATATATAACGATAACGGTTTCAACAAACTGTAAGTACGCGTATCCAAATATTCGTAAAGCTTCTCGAAAAAAGGTGGCTCGAGTTGAACGCCCTATGTCTAACGTTGCTCCTTTGGATAGAAACCAGATGAATCAGTTCGATAATAAAGGCCCTATTAAATAAATTGGAACTTAGTGTGTGAATTGCACAATTCAGAGGTCAAATGTTAGTTCTTACCCACTTCTAGCGACCATACATCTATACAGTTAGGATACTGCGCCTCCGTACTATGATTTAGTGGAAACTGGACAGAATATTTTCTGTTGCTAGATTTAAAGTTACGTCGCTTCGTCTTTCCACTAAATATTTGCACACTTTATTTACAAAAAAAAACACTAGCTAAGCAAAAAGAACACAGTTAATGCACTTTACTAAGTCCAATCGTGATCATATTTTCGCTTACCATTTGATAAACTATAAATTTTCAACTATGCCAGTACGTTTGAATTCACAAAAGTTTATTATTTTGCACAACTTATTATTTATTTAATTTTAAACAAACGATCAACTAGCCATGGTGGCCTCTTAATAAATCTGTAAAATTTTGACTAACAAGTCGATATATATAAACTCTATTATATACTAATAAATATTTATGTATATACAACTAACTAATTGCAATATTGCATTACATACCACCAACTTCCTCATTTATCTACGGTAATGAAGTACTACCACAAAGAAGATCAATAAATGGGTCGTCGTAACTACCTCCGAATGTATATATAAATACAAAAGGGAACATAAAAATGCATATTATTAAACTCAACAAGAAAATATCTATATTATCTTCGGACAACAACAAAACCAGCAAAATTATAAGTTAGGTTAGGTTAGGTTAGGTTAGAGTGGCTGCTATCGCACACTTAGGCCAATAATGGCCCATTGTGATACCACAGGATCCAATCTTCCCTTACTCCCGCTTGAACCAACCAGAGCTACTGATGTAGCGTAAAATATCTCGCACTCCAAAGTCCGCGAGTTCAGAAAGGCTGTCCATGTTATACACACCCAAGTACCTATGTCTTTTGTATGACAGTGCTGGACACGAGCATAGGAAGTGAACTAACGTCTCTTCCTCCTCTTCGCACATACAACTTCTACAAAAGTCATTCGTCTCTAGACCCAGCCTTCTCGCATGTTCCCCAAAAAGGCAGTGTCCTGTCAGTATCCCTACGACCAATCCTAAATCTCGTTTCCCCAGGGATATAAGTGCCTTGGAGCGCCGCAGGTCCAGTTTTGGCCAAACGTGTTTTGCTACCCTGCACGTGAGAGTGTTGGTCCACCTCTCATCTGTAAAGGCGATTGCCTTTTTACTGAGCGTCAATTTGAACGCTGCTATAGGCCTCCCCAGACCTGTCCTTTCCGGTTGCATCTGGAGAGTCGTACCGTACCTAGCTAGTTCGTCAGCCCTGCAGTTTCCCGTGGTGTCCGAGTGACCAGGGACTCACATTATCTGGATACTGAAATACTCGCTCATCTCTTTAAGAGATGATCGGCAATCCAGCGCCACCCGTGACTTCAGACAAACCGCCTCTAGCGATCTGACCGCCGCCTGACTGTCCACATAAATCACAATATCCCTAACGGATACCACGTTATGCTTCAACCATGTCCCGACTTCGCCTATCGCCACCACTTCAGCCTGGTACACGCTGCAGTAGTCAGGGAGACGAACAGAAATATTAACATTAAGCTTCTCACAGAAGACTCCGGCTCCTACTTTGCCGTCTAGCTTAGAGCCGTCCTAGAAAAATTGCAGTGCCTCGTTTTCCAGTATTGATCCGTTCCTCCAGGATTCCCTAAAAGGACAGATGATCCGGAAACCTATATCGAAGCACAACGTTGGTTTAATATAATCTAGATTCACCAGTTCTTCCCCTAGTGATCTAACAATCGTCGAGTGTCCCGCCTGAAGACACTTCCACTGAGAGACAGCCGAGAGCCTTGTAGCCACATTGGTTGCCATCTGCTTACAAAAAATTCGATTGGAATAAGATGGAACATAACCTCTAAAGCGCGTGTAGGTGTTGTCCTAAGCGCCCCGCTTATAAGCATACAGGCCGTTCTTTGCAATTATAAGTTGGTAGCATAACATTTGGTAGCGCCTTTAAAGAAGAGGAGACTGTGTTCGCTTTCTTGCAACAAATTGTCAGTCGAATGTACGTAGACTAAAATCTCCACTTTATACAACTGTAACAGAATTTTAAAGTTTTCTAGAAACTCTCACTCGAGAAGTCTTTATCCATACAGATTCACATCAACATTTACATCATTTTTCCACCCGCTATGAAAATGAAACTCGCAGGGTTTATTAGCACAGTCAAGACCTAAATAGCCGTATATACCGCTAGTACAATTTATCTCTGAAATTTGCTCCACAGAATTTTAAAGTTTGCTAGAAATTGTCACTCGAGAATTCTTTATCCATACAGATTTACATCAACATTTACATCATTTTTCCACCTGATATGAAAATGAAATTTGCAAGGGTTTATTAGCACAGCCAAGACCTAAACAGCCGCATATACCGCTAGTGCAATTTATCTCTAGTTGTTGCTCCATATAATTTTATAGTTTACTAGAAATTCTCACTGGAGAAGTCTTTATGTACACAAATACACATCATATACATCATTTTTCCACCTGACATGAAAATGAAATTCGCAGGGTTTATTAGCACAGCCAAAACCTTAATAGCCGCATATACCGCTAGTGCAATTTATCTCTAGTATTTGCTCCATATAATTTTATAGTTTACTAGAAATTCTCACTCGAGAAGTCTTTATCCATACAGATTCACATCAACATTTAAACCACTTTTCCACCTGATACGAAAAAGAAATTCGCAGGGTTTATTAGCACAGCCAAGACCTAAATAGCCACATATACCGCTAGTGCAATTTATTTCTGGTATTTGCTCCACAGAATTTAAAAGTTTACTATAAATTCTCACTCGAGAAGTCTTTATGCACACAAATACACATCATATACATCATTTTTCCACCTGATATGAAAATGGAATTCGCAGGGTTTATTAGCACAGCCAAGACCTAAATAGCCGCATATACCGCTAGTACAATTTATCTCTGGTATTTGTTCCACATAATTTTAAACTTTGCTAGAAATTCTCAATCGAGAAGTCTTTATCCACACATATACACATCATAAACATCATTTTTCCACCTGATATGAAAAAGAAATTCGCAGGGTTTATTAGCACAGCCAAGACCTAAATAGCCGCATATACCGCTAGTGCAATTTATCTCTGGTATTTAGTCCACAGAATTTTAAAATTTGCTAGAAATCGTCACTCGAGAAGTCTTTATCCATACAGATTCACATCAACATTTACATCATTTTTCCACCTGATATAAAAATGAAATTCGCAGGATTTATTAGTACAGCCAAGACCTAAATAGACGTATATACCGCTAGTGCAATTTATCTCTGGTATTTGTTCCACAGAATTTTATAATTTACTAGAAATTCTCACTCGAGAAGTCTTTATGCACTCAAATACTCATCATATACATCAGTTTTCCACTTGATATAAAAATGAAATTCGCAGGGTTTATTAGCACAGCCAAGACCTAAATAGCTGCATAAACTGCTAGTGCAATTTATCTTTTGTATTTTTTCCACAGATTTTTAAAATTTACTAGAAATTCTCACTCGAGAAGTCCTCATGCACAAAAATACACATCATATACATCATTTTTCCACCTGATATAAAAATGAAACTCGCGGGAGAAGTCTTTATGCACACAAATACACATCATATACATCATTTTTCCATCTGATATGAAAATAAAAATTGCAGGGTTTATTAGCACAGCCAAAACCTAAATAGCCGTATATACCGCTAGTGCAATTTATTTCTGGTATTTGATCCACAGATATTTAAATTTTGCTATAAATTGTCACTAGAGAAATCTTTATCCATACAGATTCACATCAACATTTACATCCCTTTTCCACCTGATATTAAAATGAAATTCGCCGGGTTTATTAGCACAGCCAAGACCTAAATAGCCGCATATACTGCTAGTGCAATTTATCTCTGGTATTTGCTACAAAGAATTTTAAAGTTTACTAGAAATTCTCACTTGAGAAGTCTTTATGCACAAAAATACACATCATATACATCATTTTTCCACCTGATATGAAAATGAAATTCGCAGGGTTTATTAGCACAGCCAAGACCTAAATAGCCGCATATACCGCTAGTGCAATTTATCTTTGGTATTTGTTCCACAGAATTTTAAACTTTGCTAGAAATTCTCAATCGAGAAGTCAAACATATACACATCATATACATCATTTTTCCACCTGATATGAAAATTAAATTCGCAGGGTTTATTAGCACAGCCAAGACATAAATAGCCGCATATACCGCTAGTTCAATTTATTTCTGGTATTTTTTCCACAGAATTTTAAAGTTTGCTTGAAATTGTCACCCGAGAAGTCTTTAACCATACAGATTCACATCAACATTTACATCATTTTTCCACCAGATGTGAAAATGAAACTCGCAGGGTTTAATAACACAGCCAAGACCTTAATAGTCGTATATACCGCTAGTGCAATTTATCTCTGGTATTTGTTCCACATAATTTTAAAATTAGCTAGAAATTCTCACTCGAGAAGTCTATATCCATACAGATTCACATCAACATTTACATCACTTTTCCACCTGATATGAAAATGAAATTCACAGTGTTTATTAGCACAGCCAAGACCTTAATAGCCGTATATACCGCTAGTTCAATTTATCTTTAGTGTTTACTCCAAATAATTTTAAAATTTACTAGAAATTCTCACTCGAGAAGTCTTTATGCAAACAAATACACATCATTTACATCATTTTTCCACCTGATATGAAAATGAAATTCGCACGGTTTATTAGCACAGCCAAGACCTAAATAGCCGTATATACCGCTAGTGCAATTTATCTCTGGTATTTGCTCTATAGAATTTAAAATTTGCTAGAAATTCTCATTCAAAAAGTCTTTATTTACACAAATACACATCATATACATCATTTTTCCACCTGATATGAAAATGAAATTCGCAGGGTTTATTAGCACAGCCAAGACCTAAATAGCCGTATATACCGCTAGTGCAATTTATCTCTGGTATTTGCTCTATAGAATTTTAAAATTTGCTAGAAATTCTCACTCGAGAAGTTTTTATGTACACAAATACACATCATATACATCATTTTCCCACCTGATATGAAAATGAAATTCGCAGGGTTTATGAGCATAGCCCAAACCTAAATAGCCGCATATACCGCTAGTGCAATTTACTTCTGGTATTTGTTCCACAGTATTTTAAAGTTTGCTAGAAATTGTCACTCGAGAAGTCTTTATCCATACAGATTCACATCAACATTTACATCATTTTTCCACCTGATATGAAAATAAAACTCGCAGAGTTTATTAGCACAGCCAAGACCTAAATAGCCGTATATACCGCTAGTGCAATTTATCTCTGGTATTTGTTCCACAGAATTTTAAACTTTGCTAGAAATTCTCACTCGAGAAGTCTTTATCCATACAGATTCACATCAACATTTACATCATTTTTCCACCTGATATGAAAATGAAACTCGCAGGGTTTATTAGCACAGCCAAGACCTAAATAGCCGTATATACCGCTAGTGCAATTTATCTCTGGTATTTGTTCCACAGAATTTTATAATTTATTAGAAATTCTCACTCGAGAAGTCTTTATGCACTCAAATACACATCATATACATCATTTTTCCACCTGATCTAAAAATTAAATTTGCAGGGTTTATTAGCACAGCCAAGACCTAAATAGCTGCATAAACTGCTAGTGCAAATTATCTTTTGTATTTTCTCCACAGATTTTTAAAATTTACTAGAAATTCTCACTCGAGAAGTCCTCATGCACAAAAATACACATCATATACATCATTTTTCCACCTGATATAAAAATGAAACTCGCGGGAGAAGTCTTTATGCACACAAATACACATCATATACATCATTTTTCCATCTGATATGAAAATGAAAATTGCAGGGTTTATTAGCACAGCCAAAACCTAAATAGCCGTATATACCGCTAGTGCAATTTATTTCTGGTATTTGATCCACAGATATTTAAATTTTGCTATAAATTGTCACTAGAGAAATCTTTATCCATACAGATTCACATCAACATTTACATCCCTTTTCCACCTGATATTAAAATGAAATTCGCCGGGTTTATTAGCACAGCCAAGACCTAAATAGCCGCATATACTGCTAGTGCAATTTATCTCTGGTATTTGCTACAAAGAATTTTAAAGTTTACTAGAAATTCTCACTTGAGAAGTCTTTATGCACAAAAATACACATCATATACATCATTTTTCCACCCGATATGAAAATGAAATTCGCAGGGTTTATTAGCACAGCCAAGACCTAAATAGCCGCATATACCGCTAGTGCAATTTATCTCTGGTATTTGTTCCACAGAATTTTAAACTTTGCTAGAAATTCTCAATCGAGAAGTCACACATATACACATCATATACATCATTTTTCCACCTGATATGAAAATTAAATTCGCAGGGTTTATTAGCACAGCCAAGACCTAAATAGCCGCGTATACCGCTAGTTCAATTTATCTCTGGTATTTTTTCCACAGAATTTTAAAGTTTGCTAGAAATTGTCACCCGAGAAGTCTTTAACCATACAGATTCACATCAACATTTACATCATTTTTCCACCTGATATGAAAATGAAACTCGCAGGGTTTAATAGCACAGCCAAGACCTTAATAGCCGTATATACCACTAGTGCAATTTATCTCTGGTATTTGTTCCACAGAATTTTAAAGTTTGCTAGAAATTCTCACTCGAGAAGTCTTTATCCATACAGATTCACATCAACATTTACATCACTTTTCCACCTGATATGAAAATGAAATTCGCAGGGTTTATTAGCACAGCCAAAACCTTAATAGCCGTATATACCGCTAGTTCAATTTATCTTTAGTGTTTGCTCCAAATAATTTTAAAATTTACTAGAAATTCTCACTCGAGAAGTCTTTATGCAAACAAATACACATCATTTACATCATTTTTCCACCTGATATGAAAATAAAATTCGCACGGTTTATTAGCACAGCCAAGACCTAAATAGCCGTATATACCGCTAGTGCAATTTATCTCTGGTATTTGCTCTATAGAATTTAAAATTTGCTAGAAATTCTCATTCAAAAAGTCTTTATTTACACAAATACACATCATATACATCATTTTTCCACCTGATATGAAAATGAAATTCGCAGGGTTTATTAGCACAGCCAAGACCTAAATAGCCGTATATACCGCTAGTGCAATTTATCTCTGGTATTTGCTCTATAGAATTTTAAAATTTGCTAGAAATTCTCACTCGAGAAGTCTTTATGTACACAAATACACATCATATACATCATTTTTCCACCTGATATGATAATGAAAATAGCAAAGTTTATTAGCACAGCCAAGACCTAAATAGCCGTATATACCGCTAGTACAATTTATCTCTGGTATTTGCTCCACAGAATTTTAAAATTTGCTAGAAATTGTCACTCGAGAAGTATTTATCCATACAGATTCACATCAACATTTACATCATTTTTCCACCTGATATGAAAATGAAATTCGCAGGGTTTATTAGCACAGCCAAAACTTAAATAGCCGTATATACTGCTAGTGCAATTTATTTCTGGTATTTGTTCCACAGTATTTAAAAGTTTGCTAAAAATTGTCACTCGAGAAGTCTTTATCCATACAGATTCACATCAACATTTACATCATTTTCCCACTTGATATGAAAATGAAAATCGCAGGGTTTATTAGCACAGCCAAGACCTAAACAGCCGTATATACCGCTAGTGCAATTTATTTCTGGTATTTGTTCCACAGAATTTTAAACTTTGCTAGAAATTCTCACTCGAGAAGTCTTTATCCATACAGATTCACATCAACATTTAAATCACTTTTCCACCTGATATGAAAATGAAATTCGCAGAGTTTATTAGCACAGCCAAGACCTTAATAGCCGTATATACCGCTAGTGCAGTTTATCCCTAGTATTTGCTCCATATAAATTTATACTTTACTAGAAATTCTCACTCGAGAAATCTTTATGCACACAAATACACATCATATACATCATTTTTCTACCTGATTTGAAAATGTAATTTGCAGGGTTTATTAGCACAGCCAGGACCTAACTAGCCGCATATACCGCTAGTGCAATTTATCTCTGGTATTTGTTCCACAGAATTTTAAACTTTGCTAGAAATTGTCACTCGAGAAGTTTTTATCCATACAGATTCACATCAACATTTACATCATTTTTCCACCCGATATGAAAATGAAACTCGCAGGGTTTATTAGCACAGCTAAAACCTAAACAGCTGTATATACCGCTAGTGCAATTTATCTCTGGTATTTGTTCCACAGAATTTTAAACTTTGCTAGAAACTCTCACTCGAGAATTCTTTATCCACACATATACACATCATATACATCATTTTTCCACCTGATATGAAAAAAAAATTCGCAGAGTTTATTAGCACAGCCAAGACCTAAATAGCGGCATATACTGCTAGTGCAATTTATCTCTGGTATTTGCTCCACAGAGTTTTAAACTTTGCTATAAATTCTCACTCGAGAAGTCTTTATCCATACAAATACACATCATTTACATCATTTTTCCACCTGATATGAAAATGAAATTCGCAGGGTTTATTAGCACAGCCAAGACCTAAATAGCCGTATATACCGCTAGTGCAATTTATCTCTGGTATTTGCTCTACAGAATTTTAAAGTTTGCTAGAAATTCTCACTCGAGAAGTCTTTATGTACACAAATACACTTCATATACATCATTTTTCCACCTGATATGAAAATGAAAATCGCAGCAACTATTAGCACAGCCTGGACCTAAATAGCCGTATATACCGCAAGTACAATTTATCTCTGGTATTTGCTCCACAGAATTTTAAAGTTTGCTAGAAATTGTCATTAGAGAAGTCTTTATCCATTCAGAGTTACATCAACATTTACATCATTTTTCCACCTTATATGAAAATGAAATTCGCAGAGTTTATTAGCACAGCCAAGACCTAAATAGCCGTATATACCGCTAGTGCAATTTATCTCTAGTATTTGCTCCAGATAATTTTATAATTTACTAGAAATTCTCTCTCGAGAAGTCTTTATGTACACAAATACACATCATATACATCATTTTTCCACCTGATATGAAAACGAAATTCGCAGGGTTTATTAGCACAGCCAAAACCTAAATAGCCGCATATACCGCTAGTGCAATTTATCTCTGGTATTTGTTCCACAGAATTTTAAAATTTGCTATAAATTGTCACTCGAGAAGTCTTTATCCATACAGATTCACATCAACATTTACATCCCTTTTCCACCTGATATGATAATTAAACTCGCAGGGTTTATTAGCACAGCCAAGACCTAAACAGCCGTATATACCGCTAGTGCAATTTATCTCTGGTATTTGTTCCACAGAATTTTAAAGTTTGCTAGAAATTCTCACTCGAGAAGTCTTTATCCATACAGATTCACATCAACATTTACATCACTTTTCCACCTGATATGAAAATGAAATTCGCAGGGTTTATTAGCACAGCCAAAACCTTAATAGCCGTATATACCGCTAGTTCAATTTATCTTTAGTGTTTGCTCCAAATAATTTTAAAATTTACTAGAAATTCTCACTCGAGAAGTCTTTATGCAAACAAATACACATCATTTACATCATTTTTCCACCTGATATGAAAATAAAATTCGCACGGTTTATTAGCACAGCCAAGACCTAAATAGCCGTATATACCGCTAGTGCAATTTATCTCTGGTATTTGCTCTATAGAATTTAAAATTTTCTAGAAATTCTCATTCAAAAAGTCTTTATTTACACAAATACACATCATATACATCATTTTTCCACCTGATATGAAAATGAAATTCGCATGGTTTATTAGCACAGCCAAGACCTAAATAGCCGTATATACCGCTAGTGCAATTTATCTCTGGTATTTGCTCTATAGAATTTTAAAATTTGCTAGAAATTCTCACTCGAGAAGTCTTTATGTACACAAATACACATCATATACATCATTTTTCCACCTGATATGATAATGAAAATAGCAAAGTTTATTAGCACAGCCAAGACCTAAATAGCCGTATATACCGCTAGTACAATTTATCTCTGGTATTTGCTCCACAGAATTTTAAAATTTGCTAGAAATTGTCACTCGAGAAGTATTTATCCATACAGATTCACATCAACATTTACATCATTTTTCCACCTGATATGAAAATGAAATTCGCAGGGTTTATTAGCACAGCCAAAACTTAAATAGCCGTATATACTGCTAGTGCAATTTATTTCTGGTATTTGTTCCACAGTATTTAAAAGTTTGCTAAAAATTCTCACTCGAGAAGTCTTTATCCATACAGATTCACATCAACATTTACATCATTTTCCCACTTGATATGAAAATGAAAATCGCAGGGTTTATTAGCACAGCCAAGACCTAAACAGCCGTATATACCGCTAGTGCAATTTATTTCTGGTATTTGTTCCACAGAATTTTAAACTTTGCTAGAAATTCTCACTCGAGAAGTCTTTATCCATACAGATTCACATCAACATTTAAATCACTTTTCCACCTGATATGAAAATGAAATTCGCAGAGTTTATTAGCACAGCCAAGACCTTAATAGCCGTATATACCGCTAGTGCAGTTTATCCCTAGTATTTGCTCCATATAAATTTATACTTTACTAGAAATTCTCACTCGAGAAATCTTTATGCACACAAATACACATCATATACATCATTTTTCTACCTGATTTGAAAATGTAATTTGCAGGGTTTATTAGCACAGCCAGGACCTAACTAGCCGCATATACCGCTAGTGCAATTTATCTCTGGTATTTGTTCCACAGAATTTTAAACTTTGCTAGAAATTGTCACTCGAGAAGTCTTTATCCATACAGATTCACATCAACATTTACATCATTTTTCCACCCGATATGAAAATGAAACTCGCAGGGTTTATTAGCACAGCTAAAACCTAAACAGCTGTATATACCGCTAGTGCAATTTATCTCTGGTATTTGTTCCACAGAATTTTAAACTTTGCTAGAAACTCTCACTCGAGAAGTCTTTATCCACACATATACACATCATATACATCATTTTTCCACCTGATATGAAAAAAAAAATCGCAGAGTTTATTAGCACAGCCAAGACCTAAATAGCGGCATATACCGCTAGTGCAATTTATCTCTGGTATTTGCTCCACAGAATTTTAAACTTTGCTATAAATTCTCACTCGAGAAGTCTTTATCCATACAAATACACATCATTTACATCATTTTTCCACCTGATATGAAAATGAAATTCGCAGGGTTTATTAGCACAGCCAAGACCTAAATAGCCGTATATACCGCTAGTGCAATTTATCTCTGGTATTTGCTCTACAGAATTTTAAAGTTTACTAGAAATTCTCACTCGAGAAGTCTTTATGTACACAAATACACTTCATATACATCATTTTTCCACCTGATATGAAAATGAAAATCGCAGCAACTATTAGCACAGCCTGGACCTAAATAGCCGTATATACCGCAAGTACAATTTATCTCTGGTATTTGCTCCACAGAATTTTAAAGTTTGCTAGAAATTGTCATTAGAGAAGTCTTTATCCATTCAGATTTACATCAACATTTACATCATTTTTCCACCTGATATGATAATTAAACTCGCAGGGTTTATTAGCACAGCCAAGACCTAAACAGCCGTATATACCGCTAGTGCAATTTATCTCTGGTATTTGTTCCACAGAATTTTAAAGTTTGCTAGAAATTCTCACTCGAGAAGTCTTTATCCATACAGATTCACATTAACATTTAAATCACTTTTCCACCTGATATGAAAATGAAATTCGCAGGGTTTATTAGCACAGCCAAAACCTAAATAGCCGCATATACCGCTAGTACAATTTATCTCTGGTATTTGTTCCACAGAATTTTAAACTTTGCTAGAAATTCTCAATCGAGAAGTCTTTATCCACACATATACACATCATATACATCATTTTTCCACCTGATATGAAAAAGAAATTCGCAGGGTTTATTAGCACAGCCAAGATTTAAATAGCCACATATACCGCTAGTGCAATTTATCTCTGGTATTTGCTCCACAGAATTTTAAAATTTACTAGAAATTCTCACTCGAGAAGTCCTTATGCACACAAATACACATCATATACATCATTTTTCCACCTGATATAAAAATGAAATTCGCAGGGTTTATTAGCACAGCCAAGACCTAAATAGCTGCATAAACTGCTAGTGCAATTTATCTTTTGTATTTTCTCCACAGATTTTTAAAATTTACTAGAAATTCTCACTCGAGAAGTCTTTATTTACAAAAATACACATCATATACATCATTTTTCCACCTGATATAAAAATGAAACTCGCGGGAGAAGTCTTTATGCACACAAATACACATCATATACATCATTTTTCCATCTGATATGAAAATGAAAATTGCAGGGTTTATTAGCACAGTCAAAACCTAAATAGCCGTATATACCGCTAGTGCAATTTATTTCTGGTATTTGATCCACAGATATTTAAATTTTGCTATAAATTGTCACTAGAGAAATCTTTATCCATACAGATTCACATCAACATTTACATCCCTTTTCCACGTGATATTAAAATGAAATTCGCCGGGTTTATTAGCACAGCCAAGACCTAAAAAACCGCATATACTGCTAGTGCAATTTATCTCTGGTATTTGCTACAAAGAATTTTAAAATTTACTAGAAATTCTCACTCGAGAAGTCTTTATGCACAAAAATACACATCATATACATCATTTTTCCACCCGATATGAAAATGAAATTCGCAGGGTTTATTAGCACAGCCAAGACCTAAATAGCCGCATATACCGCTAGTGCAATTTATCTCTGGTATTTGTTCCACAGAATTTTAAACTTTGCTAGAAATTCTCAATCGAGAAGTCACACATATACACATCATATACATCATTTTTCCACCTGATATGAAAATTAAATTCGCAGGGTTTATTAGCACAGCCAAGACCTAAATAGCCGCATATACCGCTAGTTCAATTTATCTCTGGTATTTTTTCCACAGAATTTTAAAGTTTGCTAGAAATTGTCACCCGAGAAGTCTTTAACCATACAGATTCACATCAACATTTACATCATTTTTCCACCTGTTATAAAAATGAAACTCGCAGGGTTTAATAGCACAGCCAAGACCTTAATAGCCGTATATACCACTAGTGCAATTTATCTCTGGTATTTGTTCCACAGAATTTTAAAGTTTGCTAGAAATTCTCACTCGAGAAGTCTTTATCCATACAGATTCACATCAACATTTACATCACTTTTCCACCTGATATGAAAATGAAATTCGCAGGGTTTATTAACACAGCCAAGACCTTAATAGCCGTATATACCGCTAGTTCAATTTATCTTTAGTGTTTGCTCCAAATAATTTTAAAATTTACTAGAAATTCTCACTCGAGAAGTCTTTATGCAAACAAATACACATCATTTACATCATTTTTCCACCTGATATGAAAATAAAATTCGCACGGTTTATTAGCACAGCCAAGACCTAAATAGCCGTATATACCGCTAGTGCAATTTATCTCTGGTATTTGCTCTATAGAATTTAAAATTTGCTAGAAATTCTCATTCAAAAAGTCTTTATTTACACAAATACACATCATATACATCATTTTTCCACCTGATATGAAAATGAAATTCGCAGGGTTTATTAGCACAGCCAAGACCTAAATAGCCGTATATACCGCTAGTGCAATTTATCTCTGGTATTTGCTCTATAGAATTTTAAAATTTGCTAGAAATTCTCACTCGAGAAGTCTTTATGTACACAAATACACATCATATACATCATTTTTCCACCTGATATGATAATGAAAATAGCGAAGTTTATTAGCACAGCCAAGACCTTAATAGCCGTATATACCGCTAGTACAATTAATCTCTGGTATTTGCTCCACAGAAATTTAAAATTTGCTAGAAATTGTCACTCGAGAAGTATTTATCCATACAGATTCACATCAACATTTACATCATTTTTCCACCTGATATGAAAATGAAATTTGCAGGGTTTATTAGCACAGCCAAAACCTAAATAGCCGCATATACTGCTAGTGCAATTTATTTCTGGTATTTGTTCCACAGTATTTAAAAGTTTGCTAAAAATTGTCACTCGAGAAGTCTTTATCCATACAGATTCACATCAACATTTACATCATTTTCCCACCTAATATGAAAATGAAACTCGCAGGGTTTATTAGCACAGCCAAGACCTAAACAGCCGTATATACC
Organism: Nephrotoma flavescens; assembly: GCA_932526605.1. NCBI lineage: Eukaryota > Metazoa > Arthropoda > Insecta > Diptera > Tipulidae > Nephrotoma > Nephrotoma flavescens. Next base: position 73,466 of record CAKOBK010001035.1, read on the forward strand.
GCTAGTGCAATTTATTTCTGGTATTTGTTCCACAGAATTTTAAACTTTGCTAGAAATTCTCACTCGAGAAGTCTTTATCCATACAGATTCACATCAACATTTAAATCACTTTTCCACCTGATATGAAAATGAAATTCGCAGGGTTTATTAGCACAGCCAAGACCTTAATAGCCGTATATACCGCTAGTGCAGTTTATTCCTAGTATTTGCTCCATATAATTTTATACTTTACTAGAAATTCTCACTCGAGAAATCTTTATGCACACAAATACACATTATATACATCATTTTTCTACCTGATTTGAAAATGTAATTTGCAGGGTTTATTAGCACAGCCAGGACCTAACTAGCCGCATATACCGCTAGTGCAATTTATCTCTGGTATTTGTTCCACAGAATTTTAAACTTTGCTAGAAATTGTCACTCGAGAAGTCTTTATACATACAGATTCACATCAACATTTACATCATTTTTCTACCTGATATGAAAATGAAACTCGCAGGGTTTATTAGCACAGCTAAAACCTAAACAGCTGTATATACCGCTAGTGCAATTTATCTCTGGTATTTGTTCCACAGAATTTTAAAGTTTGCTAGAAATTCTCACTCGAGAAGTCTTTATCCACACATATACACATCATATACATCATTTTTCCACCTGATATGAAAAAAAAATTCGCAGAGTTTATTAGCACAGCCAAGACCTAAATAGTCGCATATACCGCTAGTGCAATTTATCTCTGGTATTTGCTCCACAGAATTTTAAACTTTGCTATAAATTCTCACTCGAGAAGTCTTTATCCACAAAAATACACATCATTTACATCATTTTTCCACCTGATATGAAAATGAAATTCGCAGGGTTTATTAGCACAGCCAAGACCTAAATAGCCGTATATACCGCTAGTGCAATTTATCTCTGGTATTTGCTCTACAGAACTTTAAAGTTTGCTAGAAATTCTCACTCGAGAAGTCTTTATGTACACAAATACACTTCATATACATCATTTTTCCACCTGATATGAAAATGAAAATCGCAGCAACTATTAGCACAGCCTGGACCTAAATAGCCGTATATACCGCAAGTACAATTTATCTCTGGTATTTGCTCCACAGAATTTTAAAGTTTGCTAGAAATTGTCATTAGAGAAGTCTTTATCCATTCAGATTTACATCAACATTTACATCATTTTTCCACCTTATATGAAAATGAAATTCGCAGGGTTTATTAGCACAGCCAAGACCTAAATAGCCGTATATACCGCTAGTGCAATTTATCTCTAGTATTTGCTCCAGATAATTTTATAATTTACTAGAAATTCTCTCTCGAGAAGTCTTTATGTACACAAATACACATCATATACATCTTTTTTCCACCTGATATGAAAACGAAATTCGCAGGGTTTATTAGCACAGCCAAAACCTAAATAGCCGCATATACCGCTAGTGCAATTTATCTCTGGTATTTGTTCCACAGAATTTTAAAATTTGCTATAAATTGTCACTCGAGAAGTCTTTATCCATACAGATTCACATCAACATTTACATCACTTTTCCACCTGACATAATAATTAAACTCGCAGGGTTTATTAGCACAGCCAAGACCTAAACAGCCGTATAAACCGCTAGTGCAATTTATCTCTGGTATTTGTTCCACAGAATTTTAAAGTTTGCTAGAAATTCTCACTCAAGAAGTCTTTATCCATACAGATTCACATTAACATTTAAATCACTTTTCCACCTGATATGAAAATGAAATTCGCAGGGTTTCATAGCACAGCCAAAACCTAAATAACCGCATATACCGCTAGTACAATTTATCTCTGGTATTTGTTCCACAGAATTTTAAACTTTGCTAGAAATTCTCAATCGAGAAGTCACACATATACACATCATATACATCATTTTTCCACCTGATATGAAAAAGAAATTCGCAGGGTTTATTAGCACAGCCAAGATTTAAATAGCCACATATACCGCTAGTGCAATTTATCTCTGGTATTTGCTCCACAGAATTTTGAAATTTACTAGAAATTCTCACTCGAGAAGTCTTTATGAACACAAATACACATCATATACATCATTTTTCCACCTGATATGAAAAGGGAATTCGCAGGGTTTATTAGCACAGCCAAGACCTAAATAGCCGCATATACCGCTAGTGCAATTTATCTCTGGTATTTGTTCCACAGAATTTTAAACTTTGCTAGAAATTCCCAATCGAGAAGTCTTTATCCACACATATACACATCATAAACATCATTTTTCCACCTGATATGAAAACGAAATTCGCAGGGTTTATTAGCACAGCCAAGACCTAAATAGCCGCATATACCGCTAGTGCAATTTATCTCTGGTATTTGTTCCACAGAATTTTAAAATTTGCTAGAAATCGTCACTCGAGAAGTCTTTATCCATACAGATTCACATCAACATTTACATCAATATTCCACCTGATATGAAAGAGAAGTCTTTATCCATACAGATTCACATCAACATTTACATCAATATTCCACCTGATATGAAAATGAAACACGCAGGGTTTGTTAGCACAGCCAAGACCTAAATAGCCGTATATACCGCTAGTGCAATTTATCTCGTTTTTTTATTCCACAGAATTTTAAAATTTGCTAGAAATTCTCAATCAAGAAGTCTTTATCCATACAGATTCACATCAACATTTACATCACTTTTCCACCTGATATGAAAATGAAATTCGCAGGGTTTATTAGCACAGCCAAGACCTTAATAGCCGTATTTACCACTAGTGCAATTTATCTTTAGTGTTTGCTCCATATAATTTTAAAATTTTCTAGAAATTCTCACTCGAGAAGTCTTTATGCACAAAAATACACATTTACACATATTATAACTTGTTTAATTTTTACCCTTATTATTTTAACAGGATGTGCAAAATTAGATAGGCCTAGGTCTACTCTTCCGACATACAATTGCGACTATGCCTATAAAAAATTTCTAATTCTACCAGAGGAGACCAAACATTTTTAACGTATTGGCATGTACCAATTCAAATAGGCCTAGATCTCCATTTTCAATATATATATATACACTAGTGTACATGTTTGAACATGTAAAATAGCCAATCTTTTTTATTTTAAAAGAAAATACCAATAGGTCTCCTATTTCAATTCGCTCATTTGCTGCAAGAGTGGTACAACTCCAAATTCACTCATTTTTAAGATATCCGTACATCATTTTTCCACCTGATATGAAAATAAAATTCGCAGGGTTTATTAGCACAGCCAAGACCTAAATAGCTGTATATACCGCTAGTGCAATTTATCTCTGGTATTTGCTCTAAAGAATTTTAAAATTTGCTAGAAATTCTCACTCGAGAAGTCTTTATGTACATTTTTCCACCTGATATGATAGTGAAAATAGCAAAGTTTATTAGCACAGCCAAGACTTAAATAGCCGTTTATACCGCTAGTACAATTAATCTCTGGTATTTGCTCCACAGAATTTTAAAATTTGCTAGAAATTGTCACTCGAGAAGTATTTATCCATACAGATTCACATCAACATTTACATCATTTTTCCACCTGATATGAAAATGAAATTCGCAGGGTTTATTAGCACATCCAAAACTTAAATAGCAGCATATACTGCTAGTGCAATTTATTTCTGGTATTTGTTCCACAGTATTTAAAAGTTTGCTAAAAATTTTCACTCGAGAAGTCTTTATCCATACAGATTCACATCAACATTTACATCATTTTCCCACCTGATATGAAAACGAAACTCGCAGGGTTTATTAGCACAGCCAAGACCTTAACAGTTGTATATACCGCTAGTGCAATTTATCTCTGGTATTTGTTCCACAGAATTTTAAAGTTTGCTAGCAATTCTCACTCGAGAAGTCTTTATCCATACAGATTCACATCAACATTTAAATCACTTTTCCACCTGATATGAAAATGAAATTCGCAGAGTTTATTAGCACAGCCAAGACCTTAATAGCCGTATATACCGCTAGTGCAGTTTATTCCTAGTATTTGCTCCATATAAATTTATAATTTACTAGAAATTCTCACTCGAGAAGTCTTTATGCACACAAATACACATCATATACATCATTTTTCTACCTGATTTGAAAATGTAATTTGCAGAGTTTATTAGCACAGCCAAGACCTAAATAGCAGCATATACCGCTAGTGCAATTTATTTCTGGTATTTGCTCCACAGAATTTTAAACTTTGCTAGAAATTCTCACTCGAGAAGTCTTTATCCACAAAAATACACATCATTTACATCATTTTTCCACCTGATATGAAAATGAAATTCGCAGGGTTTATTAGCACAGCCAAGACCTAAATAGCCGTATATACCGCTAGTGCAATTTATCTCTGGTATTTGCTCTACAGAATTTTAAAGTTTGCTAGAAATTCTCACTCGAGAAGTCTTTATGTACACAAATACACATCATATACATCATTTTTCCACCCGATATGAAAATAAAAATCGCAGGGACTATTAGCACAGCCTGGACCTAAATAGCCGTATATACCGCAAGTACAATTTATCTCTGGTATTTGCTCCACAGAATTTTAAAGTTTGCAAGAAATTGTCATTAGAGAAGTCTTTATCCATACAGATTTACATCAACATTTACATCATTTTTCCACCTTATATGAAAATGAAATTCGCAGGGTTTATTAGCACAGCCAAGACCTAAATAGCCGTATATACCGCTAGTGCAATTTATCTCTAGTATTTGCTCCAGATAATTTTATAATTTACTAGAAATTCTCTCTCGAGAAGTCTTTATGTACACAAATACACATCATATACATCATTTTTCCACCTGATATGAAAACGAAATTCGCAGGGTTTATTAGCTCAGCCAAAACCTAGATAGCCGCATATACCGCTAGTGCAATTTATCTCTGGTATTTGTTCCACAGAGTTTTAAAATTTGCTATAAATTGTCACTCGAGAAGTCTTTATCCATACAGATTCACATCAACATTTACATCACTTTTCCACCTGACATGATAATTAAATTTGCAGGGTTTATTAGCACAGCCAAGACCTAAACAGCTGTATATACCGCTAGTGCAATTTATCTCTGGTATTTGTTCCACAGAATTTTAAACTTTGCTAGAAATTCTCACTCGAGAAGTCTTTATCCACATATATACACATCATATACATCATTTTTCCACCTGATATGAAAAAGAAATTCGCAGAGTTTATTAGCACAGCCAAGATTTAAATAGCCACATATACCGCTAGTGCAATTTATCTCTGGTATTTGCTCCACAGAATTTAAAATTTACTAGAAATTCTCAATCGAGAAGTCTTTATGCACACAAATACACATCATATACATCATTTTTCCACCTGATATGAAAATGGAATTCGCAGGGTTTATTAGCACAGCCAAGACCTAAATAGCCGCATATACCGCTAGTGCAATTTATCTCTGGTATTTGTTCCACAGAATTTTAAATTTTGCTAGAAATTCTCACTCGAGAAGTCTTTATCCATACAGATTCACATCAACATTTACATCACTTTTCCACCTGATATGAAAATGAAATTCGCAGGGTTTATTAGCACAGCCAAGACCTTAATAGCCGTATATACCGCTAGTGCAATTTATCTTTAGTGTTTGCTCCATATAATTTTAAAATTTACTAGAAATTCTCACTCGAAAAGTCTTTATGCACACAAATACACATTTAGACATATTATAACTTGTTTAATTTTTACCCTTATTATTTTAACAGGATGTGCAAAATTAGATAGGCCTAGGTCTACTCTTCCGACATACAATTGCGACTGTGCCTATAAAAATTTTCTAATTCTACCAGAGGAGATCAAACATTTTTAACGTATTGGCATGTACCAATTCAAATAGGCCTAGATCTCCATTTTCCATATATATATACACTAGTGTACATGTTTGAACATGTAAAATAGCCAATCTTTTTTATTTTAAAAGAAAATACCAATAGGTCTCCTATTTCAATTCGCTCATTTGTTGCAAGAGTGGTACAACTCCAAATTCACTCATTTTTAAGATATCCGTACATCATTTTTCCACCTGATATGAAAATGAAATTCGCAGGGTTTATTAGCACAGCCAAGACCTAAATAGCCGTATATACCGCTAGTGCAATTTATCTCTGGTATTTGCTCTATAGAATTTTAAAATTTGCTAGAAATTCTCACTCGAGAAGTCTTTATGTACACAAATACACATCATATACATCCTTTTTCCACCTGATATGAAAATGAAAATAGCAAAGTTTATTAGCACAGCCAAGACCTAAATAGCCGTATATACCGCTAGTACAATTTATCTTTGGTATTTGTTCCACAGAATTTTAAAATTTGCTAGAAATTGTCTCTCGAGAAGTCTTTATCCATACAGATTCACATCAACATTTACATCATTTTTCCACCTGATATAAAAATGAAATTCGCAGGGTTTATTAGTACAGCCAAGACCTAAATAGACGTATATACCGCTAGTACAATTTATCTCTGGTATTTGCTCCACAGAATTTTTTAATTTACTAGAAATTCTCACTCGAGAAGTTTTTATGTACACAAATACACATCATATACATCATTTTTCTACCTGATATGAAAATAAAATTCGCAGGGTTTATGAGCATAGCCCAAACCTAAATAGCCGCATATACCGCTAGTGCAATTTATTTCTGGTATTTGTTCCACAGTATTTTAAAGTTTGCTAGAAATTGTCACTCGAGAAGTCTTTATCCATACAGATTCACATCAACATTTACATCATTTTTCCACCTGATATGAAAATAAAACTCGCAGAGTTTATTAGCACAGCCAAGACCTAAATAGCCGTATATACCGCTAGTGCAATTTATCTCTGGTATTTGTTCCACAGAATTTTAAAGTTTGCTAGAAATTCTCACTCGAGAAGTCTTTATCCATACAGATTCACATCAACATTTACATCATTTTTCCACCTGATATGAAAATGAAACTCGCAGGGTTTATTAGCACAGCCAAGACCTAAATAGCCGTATATACCGCTAGTGCAATTTATCTCTGGTATTTGTTCCACAGAATTTTATAATTTACTAGAAATTCTCACTCGAGAAGTCTTTATGCACTCAAATACACATCATATAAATCATTTTTCCACCTGATATAAAAATGAAATTCGCAGGGTTTATTAGCACAGCCAAGACCTAAATAGCTGCATAAACTGCTAGTGCAATTTATCTTTTGTATTTGCTCCACAGATTTTTAAAGTTTACTAGAAATTCTCACTCGAGAAGTCCTCATGCACAAAAATACACATCATATACATCATTTTTCCACCTGATATAAAAATGAAACTCGCGAGAGAAGTCTTTATGCACACAAATACACATCATATACATCATTTTTCCATCTGATATGAAAATGAAAATTGCAGGGTTTATTAGCACAGCCAAAACCTAAATAGCCGTATATATCGCTAGTGCAATTTATTTCTGGTATTTGATCCACAGAATTATAAATTTTGCTATAAATTGTCACTAGAGAAATCTTTATCCATACAGATTCACATCAACATTTACATCCCTTTTCCACCAGATATTAAAATGAAATTCGCCGGGTTTATTAGCACAGCCAAGACCTAAATAGCCGCATATACTGCTAGTGCAATTTATCTCTGGTATTTGCTACAAAGAATTTTAAAGTTTACTAGAAATTCTCACTCGAGAAGTTTTTATGCACAAAAATACACATCATATACATCATTTTTCCACCCGATATGAAAATGAAATTCGCAGGGTTTATTAGCACAGCCAAGACCTAAATAGCCGCATATACCGCTAGTGCAATATATCTCTGGTATTTGTTCCACAGAATTTTAAACTTTGCTAGAAATTCTCAATCGAGAAGTCACACATATACACATCATATACATCATTTTTCCACCTGATATGAAAAAGAAATTCGCAGGGTTTATTAGCACAGCCAAGACCTAAATAGCCGCATATACCGCTAGTTCAATTTATCTCTGGTATTTTTTCCACAGAATTTTAAAGTTTGCTAGAAATTGTCACCCGAGAAGTCTTTAACCATACAAATTCACATCAACATTTACATCATTTTTCCACCTGATATGAAAATGAAACTCGCAGGGTTTAATAGCACAGCCAAGACCTTAATAGCCGTATGTACCGCTAGTGCAATTTATCTCTGGTATTTGTTCCACAGAATTTTATTGTTTGCTAGAAATTCTCACTCGAGAAGTCTTTATCCATACAGATTCACATCAACATTTACATCACTTTTCCACCTGATATGAAAATGAAATTCGCAGGGTTTATTAGCACAGCCAAGACCTTAATAGCCGTATATACCGCTAGTTCAATTTATCTTTAGTGTTTGCTCCAAATAATTTTAAAATTTACTAGAAATTCTCACTCGAGAAGTCTTTATGCAAAAAAATACACATCATTTACATCATTTTTCCACCTGATATGAAAATAAAATTCGCACGGTTTATTAGCACAGCCAAGACCTAAATAGCCGTATATACCGCTAGTGCAATTTATCTCTGGTATTTGCTCTATAGAATTTAAAATTTGCTAGAAATTCTCATTCAAAAAGTCTTTATTTACACAAATACACATCATATACATCATTTTTCCACCTGATATGAAAATGAAAATAGCAGAGTTTATTACTACAGCCAAGACCTAAATAGTCGCATATAGTGCTAGTACAATTTATCTCTGGTATTTGCTCCACAGAATTTTAAAATTTGCTAGAAATTGTCACTCGAGAAGTCTTTATCCATACAGATTTACATCAACATTTACATCATTTTTCCACCTGATATAAAAACGAACTTCGCAATGTATATTAGTACAGCCAAGACCTAAATAGCCGTATATACCGCTAGTGCAATTTATCTCTAGTATTTGCTCCAGATATCTTTAAATTTACTAGAAATTCTCACTCGAGAAGTTTTTATGTAGACAAATACACATCATATACATCATTTTTCCACCTGATATGAAAATGAAATTCGCTCGGTTTATGAGCATAGCCACAACTTAAATAGCCGCATATACCGCTAGTACAATTTATTTCTGGTATTGGTTCCACAGTATTTTAAAGTTTGCTAGAAATTGTCACTCGAGAAGTCTTTATCCATACAGATTCACATAAACATTTACATCATTTTTCCAATTGATATAAAAATGAAACTCGCAGAGTTTATTAGCACAGCCAAGAACTAAATAGCCGTATATACCGCTAGTGCAATTTATCTCTGGTATTTGTTCCACAGAATTTTAAACTTTGTTAGAAATTCACACTCGAGAAGTCTTTATTCATACAAATTCACATCAACATTTAAATCACTTCTTCACCTGATATAAAAGTAAAATTCGAAGGGTTTATTAGCACAAATAAGACCTTATTAGCCGTATATACCGCTAGTGCAATTTATCTTTAGTATTTGCTCCATGTAATTTTATAATTTACTAGAAATTGTCACTCGTGAAGTCTTTATGTACACAAATACACATCATATACTTCATTTTTCCACCTGATATGAAAATGAAATTCGCAGGGTTTATTAGCACAGCCAAGACCTAAATAGCCGCATAAACTGCTAGTGCAATTTTTTTTTGGTATTTGCTCCACAGAATTTTAAACTTTACTAGAAATTCTCACTCGAGAAGTCTTTATGCACACAAATACACATCATATACATCATTTTTCCACCTGATATGAAAATGAAAGTCGCAGGGTTAATTAGCACAGCCAAGACCTAAATAGCCGCATATACCGCTAGTGCAATTTATCTCTGGTATTTTCCTCACAGAATTTTAAAGTTTACTAGAAATTCTTACTCGAGATATGCACACAAAAACACATCATATACATCATTTTTCCACCTGATATAAAAATGAAATTTGCAGGGTTTATTAGCACAGCCAAGTCCTTATAAGCTGCATATACCGCTACTGCAATTTATCTCTGGTATTTGTTCCACAGAATTTTAAAGTTTGCTAGAAATTCTCACTCGAGAAGTCTTTATCCATACAGATTCACATCAACATTTACATCACTTTTCCACCAGATATGAAAATGAAATTCGCAGGGTTTATTAGCACAGCCAAGACCTTAATAGCCGTATATACCTCTAGTGCAATTTATCTTTAGTGTTTGCTCCATATAATTTTAAAATTTACTAGAAATTCTCACTCGAAAAGTCTTTATGCACACAAATACACATTTAGACATATTATAACTTGTTTAATTTTTACCCTTATTATTTTAACAGGATGTGCAAAATTAGATAGGCCTAGGTCTACTCTTCCGACATACAATTGCGACTGTGCCTATAAAAATTTTCTAATTCTACCAGAGGAGACCAAACATTTTTAACGTATTGGCATGTACCAATTCAAATAGGCCTAGATCTCCATTTTCAATATATATATACACTAGTGTACATGTTTGAACATGTAAAATAGCCAATCTTTTTTATTTTAAAAGAAAATACCAATAGGTCTCCTATTTCAATTCGCTCATTTGTTGCAAGAGTGGTACAACTCCAAATTCACTCATTTTTAAGATATCCGTACATCATTTTTCCACCTGATATGAAAATGAAATTCGCAGGGTTTATTAGCACAGCCAAGACCTAAATAGCCGTATATACCGCTAGTGCAATTTATCTCTGGTATTTGCTCTATAGAATTTTAAAATTTGCTAGAAATTCTCACTCGAGAAGTCTTTATGTACAAAAATACACATCATATACATCATTTTTCCACCTGATATGAAAATGAAAACAGCAAAGTTTATTAGCACAGCCAAGACCTAAATAGCCGTATATACCGCTAGTACAATTTATCTCTGGTATTTGTTCCACAGAATTTTAAACTTTGCTAGAAATTGTCTCTCGAGAAGTCTTTATCCATACAGATTCACATCAATAAAATTTGTTCCACAGAATTTTAAACTTTGCTAGAAATTCTTACTCGAGAAGTCTTTATCCATACAGATTCACATCAACATTTACATCATTTTTCCACCTGATATGAAAATGAAACTCGCAGGGTTTATTAGCACAGCCAAGACCTAAATAGCCGTATATACCGCTAGTGCAATTTATCTCTGGTATTTGTTCCACAGAATTTTATAATTTACTAGAAATTCTCACTCGAGAAGTCTTTATGCACTCAAATACACATCATATACATCATTTTTCCACCTGATGTCAAAATGAAATTCGCATAGTTTATTAGCACAGCCAAGACCTAAATAGCTGCATAAACTGCTAGTGCAATTTATCTTTTGTATTTGCTCCACAGATTTTTAAAATTTACTAGAAATTCTCACTCGAGAAGTCCTCATGCACAAAAATACACATCATATACATCATTTTTCCACCTGATATAAAAATGAAACTCGCGAGAGAAGTCTTTATGCACAAAAATACACATCATATACATCATTTTTCCACCCGATATAAAAATGAAATTCGCAGGGTTTATTAGCACAGCCAAGACCTTAACAGCCGCATTTACCGCTAGTGCAATTTATCTCTGGTATTTGTTCCACAGAATTTTAAACTTTGCTAGAAATTCTCAATCGAGAAGTCACACATATACACATCATATACATCATTTTTCCACCTGATATGAAAAAGAAATTCGCAGGGTTTATTAGCACAGCCAAAACCTAAATAGCCGCATATACCGCTAGTTCAATTTATCTCTGGTATTTTTTCCACAGAATTTTAAAATTTGCTAGAAATTGTCACCCGAGAAGTCTTTAACCATACAGATTCACATCAACATTTACATCATTTTTCCACCTGATATGAAAATAAAACTCGCAGGGTTTAATAGCACAGCCAAGACCTTAATAGCCGTATATACCGCTAGTGCAATTTATCTCTGGTATTTGTTCCACAGAATTTTAAAGTTTGCTAGAAATTCTCACTCGAGAAGTCTTTATCCATACAGATTCACATCAACATTTACATCACTTTTCCACCTGATATGAAAATGAAATTCGCAGGGTTTATTAGCACAGCTAAGACCTAAATAGCCGTATATACCGCTAGTGCAATTTATCTCTGGTATTTGCTCTATAGAATTTAAAATTTGCTAGAAATTCTCATTCAAAAAGTCTTTATTTACACAAATACACATCATATACATCATTTTTCCACCTGATATGAAAATGAAACTCGCAGAGTTTATTACCACAGCCAAGACCTTAATAGCCGTATATACCGCTAGTTCAATTTATCTTTAGTGTTTGCTCCAAATAATTTTAAAATTTACTAGAAATTCTCACCCGAGAAGTCTTTATGCAAACAAATACACATCATTTACATCATTTTTCCACCTGATATGAAAATAAAATTCGCACGGTTTATTAGCACAGCCAAGACCTAAATAGCCGTATATACCGCTAGTGCAATTTATCTCTGGTATTTGCTCTATAGAATTTAAAATTTGCTAGAAATTCTCATTCAAAAAGTCTTTATTTACACAAATACACATCATATACATCATTTTTCCACCTGATATGAAAATGAAAATAGCAGAGTTTATTATTACAGCCAAGACCTAAATAGTCGTATATAGTGCTAGTACAATTTATCTCTGGTATTTGCTCCACAGAATTTTAAAATTTGCTAGAAATTGTCACTCGAGAAGTCTTTATCCATACAGATTTACATCAACATTTACATCATTTTTCCACCTGATATGAAAACGAACTTCGCAGGGTTTATTAGCACGGCCAAGACTTAAACAGCCGCATATACCGCTAGTGCAATTTATCTCTAGTATTTGCTCCAGATAATTTTATAGTTTACTAGAAATTCTCACTCGAGAAGTCTTTATGTACACAAATACACATCATTTTTCCACCTGATATGAAAATGAAATTTGCAGGGTTTATTAGCACAGCCAAGACCTTAATAGCCGCATATACCGCTAGTGCAATTTATTTCTGGTATTTGTTCCACAGAATTTTAAACTTTGCTAGAAATTCTCAATCGAGAAGTCTTTATCCACACATGTACACATCATATAAATCATTTTTCCACCTGATATGAAAATGAAATTCGCAGGGTTTATTAGCAGAGCCAAGACCTAAATAGCCGCATATACCGCTAGTGCAATTTATCTCTGGTATTTGTTCCACAGAATTTTAAAGTTTGCTAGAAATTGTCACTCGAGAAGTCTTTATCCATACAGATTCACATCAACATTTACATCATTTTTCCACCTGATATGAAAATGAAACTCGCAGGGTTTATTAGCACAGCCAAGACCTAAATAGCCGTATATACCACTAGTGCAATTTATCTCTGGTATTTGTTCCACAGAATTTTAAATTTTGATAGAAATTCTCACTCGAGAAGTCTTTATGTACACACAAATACACATCATTTACATCATTTTTCCACCTGATATGAAAATGAAGTTCACAGGGTTTATTAGCACAGCCGAGACCTAAATAGCCGTATATACCGCTAGTGCAATTTATCTCTGGTATTTGCTCTATAGAATTTTAAAATTTGCTAAAAATTCTCACTCAAGAAGTCTTTATGTACACAAATACACATCATATACATCATTTTTCCACCTGATATGAAAATGAAAAATAGCAGAGTTTATTAGCACAGCCAAGACCTAAATAGCCGTATATAGTGCTAGTACAATTTATCTCTGGTATTTCCTCCACAGCATTTTAAAATTTGCTAGACATTGTCACTCGAGAAGTCTTTATCCATACAGATTCTCATCAACATTTACATCATTTTTTCACCTGATATGAAAATGAAATTCGCAGGGTTTATTAGTACAGCCAAGACCTATATAGCCGTATATACCGCTAGTGCAATTTTATCTCTAGTATTTGCTCCAGATAATTTTATAATTTACTAGAAATTCTCACTCGAGAAGTTTTTATGTACACAAATACACATCATATACATCATTTTTCCACCTGATATGAAAATGAAATTCGCAGGGTTTATGAGCATAGCCAAAACCTAAATAGCCGCATATACCGCTAGTACAATTTATTTCTGGTATTTGTTCCACAGTATTTTAAAGTTTGCTAGAAATTGTCACTCGAGAAGTCTTTATCCATACAGATTCACATCAACATTTACATCATTTTTCCACCTGATATGAAAATGAAATTGGCAGGGTTTATTAGCACAGCCAAGACCTAAATAGCCGTATATACCGCTAGTGCAATTTATCTCTGGTATTTATTCCATAGAATTTTAAACTTTGCTTGTAATTCTCACTCGAGAAGTCTTTATCCATACAAATTCACATCAACATTTAAATCACTTTTCCACCTTTATTATTACAGGTTTATTAGTACAGCCAAGACCTTAATAGCTGTATATACTGCTAGTGCAATTTATCTCTAGTATTTGCTTCATATAATTTTATAATTTACTAGATATTCTAACTCGAGAAGTCTTTATGTACACAAATACACATCATATACATCATTTTTCCACCTGATATGAAAATGAAATTCGCAGGGTTTATTAGTACAGCCAAGACCTAAATAGCCGCATAAACTGCTAGTGCAATTTATCTCTGGTATTTGCTCCACAGAATTTTAAAATTTACTAGAAATTCTCACTCGAGAAGTCTTTATGCACACAAGTACACATCATATACATCATTTTTCCACTGATATGAAAATGAAATTCACAGGGTTTATTAGCACTGCCAAGAACTACATAGCCGCATATACCGCTAGTGCAATTTATCTCTGGTATTTGCCTCACAGAATTTTAAAATTTACTAGAAATTCTTACTCGAGAAGTCTTTATGCACACAAATACACATCATATACATCATTTTTCCACCTGATATGAAAATGAAATTTGCAGGGTTTATTAGCACAGCCAAGACCTAATAAGCCGCATATACCGCTAGTGCAATTTATCTCTGGTATTTGTTCCACAGAATTTTAAACTTTGCTAGAAATTGTCACTCGAGAAGTCTTTATCCATACAGATTCACATCAACATTTACATCATTTTTCCACCTGATATGATAATGAAACTCGCAGGGTTTTATTAGCACAGCTAAGACCTAAACAGCCGTATATACCGCTAGTGCAATTTATCTCTGGTATTTGTTTCACAGAATTTTAAAGTTTGCTAGAAATTCTCACTCGAGAAGTCTTTATCCACACAAATACACATCATATACATCATTTTTCCACCTGATATGAAAATAAAATTCGCAGGGTTTATAAGCACAGCCATGGCCTAAATAGCCGCATATACCGCTAGTGCAATTTATTTCTGGTTTTTGCTCCACAGAATTTTAAACTTTGCTAGAAATTCTCACCCGAGAAGTCTTTATCCACACAAATACACATCATATACATCATTTTTCCACCTGATATGAAAATGAAATTCGCAGGGTTTATTAGCACAGCCAAGACCTAAACAGCCGTATATACCGCTAGTGCAATTTATCTCTGGTATTTGCTCTACAGTATTTTAAAGTTTGCTAGAAATTGTCACCCGAGAAGTCTTTATGTACACAAATACACATCATATACATCATTTTTCCACCTGATATGAAAATGAAAATCGCAGGGATTATTAGCACAGCCAAGACCTAAATAGCCGTATATACCGCTAGTGCAATTTATCTCTGGTATTTTCTCCACAGATTTTTAAAGTTTGCTAGAAATTCTCACTCGAGAAGTCTTTATCCATACAGATTAAGATCAACATTTACATCATTTTCCACCTGATATGAAAATGAAATTCGCAGGGTTTATTAGCACTGACAAGACCTTAATAGCCGCATATTGCAAGTGCAATTTATCTCTAGTATTTGCTCCAGATAATTTTATAATTTACTAGAAATTCTCACTCGAGAAGTCTTTATCCATACAGATTCACATCAACATTTACATCATTTTTCTACCTGATATGATAATGAAACTCGCAGGGTTTATTAGCACAGCCAAGACCTAAACAGCCGTATATACCGCTAGTGCAATTTATCTCTGGTATTTGTTCCACAGAATTTTAAACTTTGCTAGAAATTCTCACTCGAGAAGTCTTTATCCATACAGATTCACATCAACATTTACATCACTTTTCTACCTGATATGACAATGAAATTCGCAGGGTTTATTAGCACAGCCAAGACCTTAATACCCGTATATACCGCTAGTGAAATTTATCTCTAGTATTTGCTCCATATAATTTTATAGTTTACTAGAAATTCTCACTCGAGAAGTCTTTATGCACAAAAATACACATCATATACATCATTTTACCACCTGATATGAAAATGAAATTCGCAGGGTTTATTAGTACAGCCAAGACCTAAATAGCCGCATAAACTGCTAGTGCAATTTATCTTTGGTATTTCCTCCAGAGAATTTTAAAATTTACTAGAAATTGTCATTCGAGAAGTCTTTATGCACACAAGTACACATCATATACATCATTTTTCCACCTGATATGAAAATGAAATTCGCAGGGTTTTTTAGCACAGCCAAGACCTAAACAGCCGTATATACCGCTAGTGCAATTTATCTCTGGTATTTGCTCTACAGTATTTTAAAGTTTGCTAGAAATTCTCATTTGAGAAGTCTTTATGTACACAAATACACATCATATACATCATTTTTCCACCTGATATGAAAATGAAAATCGCAGGGATTATTAGCACAGCCTGGACCTAAATAGCCGTATATACCGCTAGTGCAATTTATCTCTGGTATTTTCTCCACAGATTTTTAAAGTTTGCTAGAAATTCTCACTCGAGAAGTCTTTATCCACACAAATACACATCATTTACATCATTTTTCCACCTGATATGAAAATGAAATTCGCAGGGTTTATTAGCACAGCCAAGACCTAAACAGCCGTATATACCGCTAGTGCAATTTATCTCTAGTATTTGCTCCACAGTATTTTAAAGTTTGCTAGAAATTCTCACTCGAGAAGTCTTTATGTACACAAATACACATCATATACATCATTTTTCCACCTGATATGAAAATGAAAATCGCAGGGATTATTAGCACAGCCAAAACCTAAATAGCCGTATATACCGCTAGTGCAATTTATCTCTGGTATTTTCTCCACAGATTTTTAAAGTTTGCTAGAAATTCTCACTATAGAAGTCTTTATCCATACAGATTAAGATCAAAATTTACATCATTTTCCACCTGATATGAAATGGAAATTCGCAGGGTTTATTAGCACAGCCAAGACCTTAGTAGCCGTATATTGCAAGTGCAATTTATCTCTAGTATTTGCTCCAGATAATTTTATAATTTACTAGAAATTCTCACTCGAGAAGTCTTTATCCATACAGATTCACATCAACATTTACATCATTTTTCTACCTGATATGATAATGAAACTCGCAGGGTTTATTAGCACAGCCAAGACCTAAACAGCCGTATATACCGCTAGTGCAATTTATCTCTGGTATTTGTTCCACAGAATTTTAAACTTTGCTAGAAATTCTCACTCGAGAAGTCTTTATCCATACAGATTCACATCAACATTTATATCACTTTTCCACCTGATATGACAATGAAATTCGCAGGGTTTATTAGCACAGCCAAGACCTTAATACCCGTATATACTGCTAGTGCAATTTATCTCTAGTATTTGCTCCATATAATTTTATAGTTTACTAGAAATTCTCACTCGAGAAGTCTTTATGCACAAAAATACACATCATATACATCATTTTACCACCTGATATGAAAATGAAATTCGCAGAGTTTATTAGTACAGCCAAGACCTAAATAGCTGCATAAACTGCTAGTGCAATTTATCTTTGGTACTTCCTCCAGAGAATTTTAAAATTTACTAGAAATTATCATTCGAGAAGTCTTTATGCACACAGGTACACATCATATACATCATTTTTCCACCTGATATGAAAATGAAAGTCACAGGGTTTATTAGCACAGCCAAGACCTAAATAGCCGCATATACCGCTAGTGCAATTTGTCTCTGGTATTTGCCTCACAGAATTTTAAAATTTACTAGAAATTCTTAATCGAGAAGTCTTTATGCACACAAATACACATCATATACATCATTTTTCCACCTGATATGAAAATGAAATTTGCAGGTTTTATTAGCACAGCCAAGGCCTAATGAGCTGCATATACCGCTAGTGCAATTTTTCTCTGGTATTTGTTCCACAGAATTTTAAACTTTGCTAGAAATTGTCACTCGAGAAGTCTTTATCCATACAGACTCACATCAACATTTACATCATTTTTCCACCTGATATGATAACGAAACTCGCAGGGTCTATTAGCACAGCCAAGACTTAAACAGCCGTATATACCGCTAGTGCAATTTATCTCTGTTATTTGTTCCACAGAATTTTAAAGTTTGGTAGAAATTCTCACTCGAAAAGTCTTTATTCACACAAATACACATCATATACATCATTTTTCCACCTGATATGAAAAAGACATCCGCAGGGTTTATTAGCACAGCCAAGACCTTAATAGCCGCATATACCGCTAGTGCAATTTATCTCTGGTATTTGCTCCACAGAATTTTAAACTTTGCTAGAAATTCTCACTCGAGAAGTCTTTATCCACACAAATACACATCATTTACATCATTTTTCTACCTGATATGAAAAGAAATTTTAAGGGTTTATTAGCACAGCCAAGACCTTAACAGCCGTATATACCGCTAGTGCAATTTATCTCTGGTATTTGTTCCACAGAATTTTAAAGTTTGCTAGAAATTGTCACTCGAGAAGTCTTTATCCATACAGATTCACATCAACATTTACATCATTTCTCCACCTGATATGAAAATGAAATTCGCAGGGTTTATTAGCACAGCCGAGACCTAAATAGCCGTATATACTGCTAGTGCAATTTATCTCTGGTATTTGCTCTAAAGAATTTTAAAATTTGCTAAAAATTCTCACTCGAGAAGTCTTTATGTACACAAATACACATCATATACATCATTTTTCCACCTGATATAAAAATGAAAATAGCAGAGTTTATTAGCACAGCCAAGACCTAAATAGCCGTATATAGTGCTAGTACAATTTATCTCTGGTATTTGCTCCACAGAATTTTAAAATTTGCTAGAAATTGTCACTCGAGAAGTCTTTATCCATACAGATTCTCATCAACATTTACATCATTTTTCCACCTGATATGAAAATGAAATTCGCAGGGTTTATTAGTACAGCCGAGACCTATATAGCCGTATATACCGCTAGTGCAATTTATCTCTAGTATTTGCTCCAGATAATTTTATAATTTACTAAAAATTCTCACTCAAGAAGTTTTTATGTACACAAATACACATCATATACATCATTTTTCCACTTGATATGAAAATGAAATTCGCAGGGTTTATGAGCATAGCCAAAACCTAAATAGCCGCATATACCGCTAGTACAATTTATTTCTGGTATTTGTTCCACAATATTTTAAAGTTTGCTAGAAATTGTCACTCGAGAAGTCTTAATCCATACAGATTCACATCAACATTTACATCATTTTTCCACCTGATATGAAAATGAAAGTCGCAGGGTTTATTAGCACAGCCAAGACCTAAATAGCCGTATATACCGCTAGTGCAATTTATCTCTGGTATTTGTTCCACAGAATTTTAAACTTTGCTAGTAACTCTCACTCGAGAAGTCTTTATACATACAAATTCACATCAACATTTAAATCACTTTTCCACCTGATATGAAAATGAAATTCGCATGGTTTATTAGTACAGCCAAGACCTTAATAGCCGTATATACTGCTAGTGCAATTTATCTCTAGTATTTGCTTTATATAATTTTATAATTTACTAGAAATTCTAACTCGAGAAGTCTTTATGTACACAAATACACATCATATACATCATTTTTCCACCTGATATGAAAATGAAATTCGCAGGGTTTATTAGTACAGCCAAAACCTAAATAGCCGCATAAACTGCTAGTGCAATTTATCTTTGGTATTTGCTCCACAGAATTTTAAAATTTACTAGAAATTCTCACTCGAGAAGTCTTTATGCACACAAGTACACATCATATACATCATTTTTCCACCTGATATGAAAATAAAACTCGAAGGGTTTATTAGCACAGCCAAGACCTACATAGCCGCATATACCGCTAGTGCAATTTATCTCTGGTATTTGCCTCACAGAATTTTAAAATTTACTAGAAATTCTTACTCGAGAAGTCTTTATGCACACAAATACACATCATATACATCATTTTTCCACCTGATATGAAAATGAAATTTGCAGGGTTTATTAGCACAGCCAAGTCCTTATAAGCCGCATATACCGCTAGTGCAATTTATCTCTGGTATTTGTTCCACAGAATTTTAAACTTTGCTAGAAATTGTCACTCGAGAAGTCTTTATCCATACAGATTCACATCAACATTTACATCATTTTTCCACCTGATATGATAATGAAACTCGCAGGGTTTATTAGCACAGCTAAGACCTAAACAGCCGTATATACCGCTAGTGCAATTTATCTCTGGTATTTGTTCCACAGAATTTTAAAGTTTGCTAGAAATTCTCACTCGAGAAGTCTTTATCCACACAAATACACATCATAAACATCATTTTTCCACCTGATATGAAAATGAAATTCGCAGGGTTTATTAGCACAGCCATGACCTAAATAGCCGCATATACCGCTAGTGCAATTTATCTCTGGTTTTTGCGACACAGAACTTTAAACTTTGCTAAAAATTCTCACCCGAGAAGTCTTTATCCACACAAATACACATCATTTACATCATTTTTGCACCTGATATGAAAATGAAATTCGCAGTGATTATTAGCACAGCCAAGACCTAAACAGCCGTATATACCGCTAGTAAAATTTATCTCTGGTATTTGCTCCACAGATTTTTAAAATTTGCTAGAAATTGTCACTCGAGAAGTCTTTATCCATACAGATTTAGATCAACATTTACATCATTTTCCACCTGATATGAAAATAAAATTTGCAGGGTTTATTAGCACAGTCAAGACCTTAATAGCCGTATATTGCAAGTGCAATTTATCTCTAGTATTTGCTCCAGATAATTTTATAATTTACTAGAAATTCTCACTCGAGAAGTCTTTATCCATACAGATTCACATCAACATTTACATCATTTTTCTACCTGATATGATAATGAAACTCGCAGGGTTTATTAGCACAGCCAAGACCTTAACAGCCGTATATACCGCTAGTGCAATTTATCTCTGGTATTTGTTCCACAGAATTTTAAACTTTGCTAGATATTCTCACTCGAGAAGTCTTTATCCATGCAGATTCACATCAACATTTACATCACTTTTCCACCTGATATGACAATGAAATTCGCAGGGTTTATTAGCACAGCCAAGACCTAAATAGCCGCATATACCGCTAGTGCAATTTGTCTCTTATATTTGCCTCACAGAATTTTAAAATTTACTAGAAATTCTCACTCGAGAAGTCTTTATGCACACAAATACACATCATATACATCATTTTTCTACCTGATCATTTTTCTACCGCTAGTGCAATTTATCTCTGGAATTTGTTCCACAGAATTTTAAAGTTTGCTAGAAATTGTCACTCGAGAAGTCTTTATCCATAAAGATTCACATCAACATTTACATCATTTTTCCATCTGATATGAAAATGATATTCGCAGGGTATTAGCACATCTAAGATCTAAATAGCTGCATATACCGCTAGTGCAATTTATCTCTGGTATTTGCTCCAAAGAATTTAAAAGTTTGCTAGAAATTCTCACTCGAGAAGTCTTTATGTACACAAATACACATCATATACATCATTTTTCCACCTGATATGAAAATGAAAATCGCAGAATTTATTGGCACAACCAAGACCTAAATAGCCATAGATACCGCTAGTGCAATTTATCTCTGGTATTTATTCCACATAATTGTTACATGCCTCTATGTCAGCCAACACGTTTTTAAATCGGGTAGACTTCAACGGCATATAAGGGTTCTTTGCTGACATATATAAGACACCACAAAAACCTATCGTGTTGCATCTTAACCAAATTCACACATGATCCTCGCAAATCAATTCACCACCAACAACTTAGAAAACGGAATCACTTCATAATCTTAAACATTGATATACGGAAATCATTATCTTTACATAAATTAAAACAAATAAAAATAAATTGTTGTTCAGATAAAATGAGAACAGTATGTAGGTTTGGATGCAAGAAGCAATTTTTTTAGTATTAATAGAATCGTAAAAACTCACCTGTAGGAACTCCAAGAGCGCTCGTTGGTACCCTACGGACTAAAAGATGCTCTGAAATAAAATTATTGCTTCTAACAAGCCACTATGCACAACAATTTACTTTAACATTAATAAACTGCTCAAAAAAAATATATCGTACAAACAAAAATAATAAATTTAAATTTTCAATAATAATTTTACGTTAATCACAGAATAACTATTTCCTTTTTTTTTATATTAAACTATGTAGAAAAATATATAACGATAACGGTTTCAACAAACTGTAAGTACGCGTATCCAAATATTCGTAAAGCTTCTCGAAAAAAGGTGGCTCGAGTTGAACGCCCTATATCTAACGTTGCTCCTTTGGATAGAAACCAGATGAATCAGTTCGATAATAAAGGCCCTATTAAATAAATTGGCACTTAGTGTGTGAATTGCACAATTCAGAGGTCAAATGTAAGTTCTTACCCACTTTTAGTGACCATACATCTATACAGTTAAGATACTGCGCATCCGTACTATGATTTAGTGGAAACTGGACAGAATATTTTCTGTTGCTAGATTTAAAGTTACGTCGCTTCGTCTTTCCACTAAATATTTGCACACTTTATTTACAAAAAAAACACTAGCTAAGCAAAAAAAACACAGTTAATGCACTTTACTAAGTCCAATCGTGATCATATTTTCGCTTACCATTTAATAAACTATAAACTTTCAACTATGCCAGTACGTTTGAATTCACAAAAGTTTATTATTTTGCACAACTTATTATTTATTTAATTTTAAACACACGATCAACTAACCGTGGTCGCCTCTTAATAAATCTGTAAAATTTTGACTAACAGGTCGATATATATAAACTCTATTATATACTAATAAATATTTATGTATATACAACTACCTAATTGCAATATTGCATTACATACCACCAACTTCCTCATTTATCTACGGTACTGAAGTACTACCACAAAGAAGATTAGTAAATGGGTCGTCGTAACTACCTCCGAATGTATATATAAATACAATAGGGAACATAAAAATGCATATTATTAAACTCAACAAGAAAATATCTATATTATCTTCGGACAACAACAAAACCAGCAAAACTATAAGTTGGTAGCATAACATTTGGTAGCGCCTTTAAAGAAGAGGAGACTGTGTTCGCTTTATTGCAACGAATTGTCAATCGAATGTACGTAGACTAAAATCTCCACTTTATACAACTGTAACAGGGCAAGTTCATTCTTCGAGCAAATTTGATATGAAGATGAAGCTGAAAGACTAATATTCACTGAACATATTTTTATAAGCGTATGTCTTTAGCGTGGAACACACCTAGTACTTTTTCAGATTTATATTTAATCTCGTACATTACATTCCCGATTTTCTTACTGACTGTACCAGGAATAAACTGAGCTGCAAACTTTGCAAAAAATTTTTTTGAGGCATCGCTCTGAGGGTGTGTGCGTACAAAGACCAACTGGCCCACCTGATATTCAATTGGCCTAGCTCGGAGGTTATAGCGCTTAGCACTCTTTTCAAAAGCTTTTGCAATATTGGTTTTAATTTGGACATGAAGTAACGAGAGCCTAGTCGGTAACAACAGAAGAATTTCCCCTTCTGAGACATCACCAAGTCTGCGCAACAACTTATAATCATTCCAGTGATTTAGTTTGTGGTATCCAAACATTAGGAAGTGTGGTGAATCCTTTACTGTCTCATGGACTCCGTTACGCAACGGTAAAGCAATTTCATCTAAATGTTTGTCCCATTGAGCATATTTCTCGCCTACATACGAACGAATTGCCGATATCAGTGAACGATTTACTCGTTCAGAGACATTAGATTGCGGCGAATATAATGCAGTTTTCGTGTCATAAATACCGAATTCTGAAAGCAGATCTTTATATTCCTTGCTTCTAAACTGGGTGCCATTATCCGAATGGATAGTTTCCGGAACACCAAAAATTAAAAATACCTCTTTTCGCAGAAAATCCATTATTTGTTGCGCTGTACCTTTCGAAAGAACCTTAAGCAAAACGAATTTGGTGAGGTGGTCTAAGACGATTATTATAATTGTTTTGCCTTGTGAGGAGCGAGGATATGGACCCAACAAGTCAACATAGATGCGCTGCCAGGGTCTTTCCACAGCGGATAATTTCCCCAACGGTGGTTTTGTAATACAATTGGTCGCCTTCGTTGTTTTACAGATTTGACAGTGTGTGACAAACACTTGAACTTGTTTGGCCATTCCCGGCCAATAATAAAATCTTCGTAATTTTTCGAGGGTTTTTCGAATACCTCCATGTGAGGAAAGTGGTTCATTGTGCTCCTTCTTGATCAATGACATTTGCAAGGCTTCAGGGATCTATAATTTTCACACCGAGATATCTGTCAAGTCCATATTCTTCGTTGGCTCTAAGCGTATCTATATGTGCTTACCATTTACACGAAAAGCGGGATACGTGTTAGGTTCTCCTTTAATTTTATCACGTAACTCTTTATATTTTGGATCATCAAACTCTTCAGCATCCAAATTAATTTCTTCTACATACCTTCCTATACTTGTCTCGAATTCTATAAGCGAATCACAATGAATTCGTGATAGTGTGTCCGGGACTACATTGTATTTGCCTTTTTGATGCTCGATTTTAAACTTGTATGCCAGAAGCTTGAGACTCCATCTCGCAAACCTGCCGCTTAGGTCGGTCTGGTTCATCAGCCACTTCAAGCTAGCATGATCCGTTGTTACCGTAAATTCGTATCCCTCAATGTATGCTCTAAATTTTTTAATAGAGAGTATTACTGCAAGGCATTCTAACTCCGTCACTGAATAATTTTTTTGTGCCTTGTTAAGTTTCTGTGACATAAACGCAATTGGCCGCTCGTTGTCATCCTGATCTTTTTGGTATAATACCCCTCCAACACCCTCCGTACTCTCGTCACATCTTATAAAGAACGGCTCATCAAAACACGGATTTGTGAGCACTGGAGCTGTGGTTAAAAGCTGTTTCATTTTATTTAGTGCTTCCTGGGCCCTACTTGTCCACGCGAATTTGCCTTTCTTAAGACAATCTGAAATGGGTGCTGTAATATCGGCATAGTTTTCGATAAACCTACGGTACCAACCACACATTCCTAGTATACGTCTGGTTTGTTTTACACTAGATGGTGATGGTAGATTTACTATTGCGTCTATTTTTGATGGATCTGGCCTAAGTCCTTCTTCTCCTACTAGGTAACCTTAATACTTGATTTCTCGCATAACGAACTTACTCATTTCGACGTTTATTGTTAGACCGGCTGTCCGTAGTCTGTCTCCCTACGGACTAATTTATTGGCACAACCAAGACCTAAATAGCCATAGATACCGCTAGTGCAATTTATCTCTGGTATTTATTCCACATAATTGTTACATGCCTCTATGTCAGCCAACACGTTTTTAAATCTGGTAGACTTCAACGGCATATAAGGGTTCTTTGCTGACATATATAAGACACCACAAAAACCTATCGTGTTGCATCTTAACCAAATTCACACATGATCCTCGCAAATCAATTCACCACCAACAACTTAGAAAACGGAATCACTTCATAATCTTAAACATTGATATACGGAAATCATTATCTTTACATAAATTAAAACAAATAAAAATAAATTGTTGTTCAGATAAAATGAGAACAGTATGTAGGTTTGGATGCAAGAAGCAATTTTTTTAGTATTAATAGAATCGTAAAAACTCACCTGTAGGAACTCCAAGAGCGCTCGTTGGTACCCTACGGACTAAAAGATGCTCTGAAATAAAATTATTGCTTCTAACAAGCCACTATGCACAACAATTTACTTTAACATTAATAAACTGCTCAAAAAAAATATATCGTACAAACAAAAATAATAAATTTAAATTTTCAATAATAATTTTACGTTAATCACAGAATAACTATTTCCTTTTTTTTTATATTAAACTATGTAGAAAAATATATAACGATAACGGTTTCAACAAACTGTAAGTACGCGTATCCAAATATTCGTAAAGCTTCTCGAAAAAAGGTGGCTCGAGTTGAACGCCCTATATCTAACGTTGCTCCTTTGGATAGAAACCAGATGAATCAGTTCGATAATAAAGGCCCTATTAAATAAATTGGCACTTAGTGTGTGAATTGCACAATTCAGAGGTCAAATGTAAGTTCTTACCCACTTTTAGTGACCATACATCTATACAGTTAAGATACTGCGCATCCGTACTATGATTTAGTGGAAACTGGACAGAATATTTTCTGTTGCTAGATTTAAAGTTACGTCGCTTCGTCTTTCCACTAAATATTTGCACACTTTATTTACAAAAAAAACACTAGCTAAGCAAAAAAAACACAGTTAATGCACTTTACTAAGTCCAATCGTGATCATATTTTCGCTTACCATTTAATAAACTATAAACTTTCAACTATGCCAGTACGTTTGAATTCACAAAAGTTTATTATTTTGCACAACTTATTATTTATTTAATTTTAAACACACGATCAACTAACCGTGGTCGCCTCTTAATAAATCTGTAAAATTTTGACTAACAGGTCGATATATATAAACTCTATTATATACTAATAAATATTTATGTATATACAACTACCTAATTGCAATATTGCATTACATACCACCAACTTCCTCATTTATCTACGGTACTGAAGTACTACCACAAAGAAGATTAGTAAATGGGTCGTCGTAACTACCTCCGAATGTATATATAAATACAATAGGGAACATAAAAATGCATATTATTAAACTCAACAAGAAAATATCTATATTATCTTCGGACAACAACAAAACCAGCAAAACTATAAGTTGGTAGCATAACATTTGGTAGCGCCTTTAAAGAAGAGGAGACTGTGTTCGCTTTATTGCAACGAATTGTCAATCGAATGTACGTAGACTAAAATCTCCACTTTATACAACTGTAACAGGGCAAGTTCATTCTTCGAGCAAATTTGATATGAAGATGAAGCTGAAAGACTAATATTCACTGAACATATTTTTATAAGCGTATGTCTTTAGCGTGGAACACACCTAGTACTTTTTCAGATTTATATTTAATCTCGTACATTACATTCCCGATTTTCTTACTGACTGTACCAGGAATAAACTGAGCTGCAAACTTTGCAAAAAATTTTTTTAAGGCATCGCTCTGAGGGTGTGTGCGTACAAAGACCAACTGGCCCACCTGATATTCAATTGGCCTAGCTCGGAGGTTATAGCGCTTAGCACTCTTTTCAAAAGCTTTTGCAATATTGGTTTTAATTTGGACATGAAGTAACGAGAGCCTAGTCGGTAACAACAGAAGAATTTCCCCTTCTGAGACATCACCAAGTCTGCGCAACAACTTATAATCATTCCAGTGATTTAGTTTGTGGTATCCAAACATTAGGAAGTGTGGTGAATCCTTTACTGTCTCATGGACTCCGTTACGCAACGGTAAAGCAATTTCATCTAAATGTTTGTCCCATTGAGCATATTTCTCGCCTACATACGAACGAATTGCCGATATCAGTGAACGATTTACTCGTTCAGAGACATTAGATTGCGGCGAATATAATGCAGTTTTCGTGTCATAAATACCGAATTCTGAAAGCAGATCTTTATATTCCTTGCTTCTAAACTGGGTGCCATTATCCGAATGGATAGTTTCCGGAACACCAAAAATTAAAAATACCTCTTTTCGCAGAAAATCCATTATTTGTTGCGCTGTACCTTTCGAAAGAACCTTAAGCAAAACGAATTTGGTGAGGTGGTCTAAGACGATTATTATAATTGTTTTGCCTTGTGAGGAGCGAGGATATGGACCCAACAAGTCAACATAGATGCGCTGCCAGGGTCTTTCCACAGCGGATAATTTCCCCAACGGTGGTTTTGTAATACAATTGGTCGCCTTCGTTGTTTTACAGATTTGACAGTGTGTGACAAACACTTGAACTTGTTTGGCCATTCCCGGCCAATAATAAAATCTTCGTAATTTTTCGAGGGTTTTTCGAATACCTCCATGTGAGGAAAGTGGTTCATTGTGCTCCTTCTTGATCAATGACATTTGCAAGGCTTCAGGGATCTATAATTTTCACACCGAGATATCTGTCAAGTCCATATTCTTCGTTGGCTCTAAGCGTATCTATATGTGCTTACCATTTACACGAAAAGCGGGATACGTGTTAGGTTCTCCTATAATTTTATCACGTAACTCTTTATATTTTGGATCATCAAACTCTTCAGCATCCAAATTAATTTCTTCTACATACCTTCCTATACTTGTCTCGAATTCTATAAGCGAATCACAATGAATTCGTGATAGTGTGTCCGGGACTACATTGTATTTGCCTTTTTGATGCTCGATTTTAAACTTGTATGCCAGAAGCTTGAGACTCCATCTCGCAAACCTGCCGCTTAGGTCGGTCTGGTTCATCAGCCACTTCAAGCTAGCATGATCCGTTGTTACCGTAAATTCGTATCCCTCAATGTATGCTCTAAATTTTTTAATAGAGAGTATTACTGCAAGGCATTCTAACTCCGTCACTGAATAATTTTTTTGTGCCTTGTTAAGTTTCTGTGACATAAACGCAATTGGCCGATCGTTGTCATCCTGATCTTTTTGGTATAATACCCCTCCAACACCCTCCGTACTCTCGTCACATCTTATAAAGAACGGCTCATCAAAACACGGATTTGTGAGCACTGGAGCTGTGGTTAAAAGCTGTTTCATTTTATTTAGTGCTTCCTGGGCCCTACTTGTCCACGCGAAATTGCCTTTCTTAAGACAATCTGAAATGGGTGCTGTAATATCGGCATAGTTTTCGATAAACCTACGGTACCAACCACACATTCCTAGTATACGTCTGGTTTGTTTTACACTAGATGGTGATGGTAGATTTACTATTGCGTCTATTTTTGATGGATCTGGCCTAAGTCCTTCTTCTCCTACTAGGTAACCTTAATACTTGATTTCTCGCATAACGAACTTACTCATTTCGACGTTTATTGTTAGACCGGCTGTCCGTAGTCTGTCTCCGACCAGCTCTAACAATTCAAGGTGCTCCTTCAATGTATCGGTGACGATGAGCAAGTCATCAAGATATACAAAAACTTTGTCATGCAGCTCATGCGGAATAACCTTATGCATCAACCGGCATATTGACTGGGCTGCATTACACAGCCTAAACGGCATCACTCTGAACTGATAAAGTGGTCGGCCCTGTACTGTAAATGCCGTCTTGTTTTTAGCAGATTCCGCTAGTGGAATCTGCCAGAAAGCGTCCTTCAAGTCCAGTCTTGTGATGTACTTTGTCTCGGACAACCGGCCCAGCAACTCGTCGATCAGTGGTAACGGATATGCGTCCTTTTCGGTTACGCTGTTTAGCTTTCGAGCATCTAGGCATAAGCGTGTCTTCCCATTTGATTTCGTTACTATGGTGACAGGAGAACTCCATGAACTTTTGCTTTCCTCTATTACACCGAGACTGAGCATACGGTCGATTTCCTTATAAATCGCTTTTTGACGAACTGGCGAAATAGCGTAATAGCGTTGCTTGATTGGTTTGCAACCTTTTAGAATTTCTATGTCATGCTCATACAAACTAGTTTTTCCTAGACCGTCTTTGATAAAAGATGGAAAATTGGCAATAATTTCGTCCAGGCGATTTTTGTCCACCTTTGTAAGAGTATGATGAGTTTTGTCCTCGGCTGTTTGTTGTGAAATGTTGACTTCAGCAATAGTGGGGATTATTTGAAATTTCTGCCAAAAATCTATACCTAAATAGACTGGTGATTGTAGATTCGGAACAATACATAATTTCAAGGCTTCAGTCCTATTACCGAATTTTACAGGTATCCAAATGTAACCCTCAATTTTATTCTTGGTGCCATCGGCAGTAGTAATGAACGAACCAAGTTTGTGGTATTTTAAGTTTTCATCTGCTAAAAATGTTAATGAGTCTTTACCCAACAAACTTACCGACGCACCACTGTCGAGCAATCCATTAAAGGTTTTTGACGCTATTGTCACCTCAGCGTACGGCCTAGGATCATTTTTGGAAAGACATTTTATGATTGCCGACAAACAGAGTTTAGTTAGCAGGCGCTTTTCTTTGAAATAAACAAGGGTTCGTTTAAATTGATTTGTTCTACTTGCACTATTTGTACGACTAAGTTGGTTTTGTTCGAGGGCAATAACTTCTTTTGTTTTTGGAAATTCCTCTATGGCTTCCCCGGATTCCCTCCCGAGTGCGGATCCCTCGAAACTCTCGCACTCGACTGCATGTTTTTTGCTGCAGCTAACAGGCATTTTTGACATGACGGCTTACGTACGTTTGCGGAACCACAACCGAAACAGAATATATTTTGGAATTCCTTGGGACATTCTTGGTACCTATGCCCCAGGTCCTTACAGTTCCAACACACTAGAAGTGATTTATTGCTATTACTAGAGGTACTTGGGTTCGTCTGAATTGCCTCTATTTCCTCCTCCACAACATCTGTCTCCTCTAATTTACGATCATCCGTGTAGATAGGATAACTCACAGCTGATTGCTGGTTTCTTTGTGGGCTCGTTAGAGCGACTTCGTGCACCGTCTGACGACGTTTAAGAACTCCCTCAGAGAAATTTCGCGGATCATATCCTGTCCTCTTCCACATCTTCTCGTAATTTTGACAGATCTTACGCAGCTGCTCTACCGATTCGATGGTATTGTGAAATGGTAGAGTCACATTCTTCGATGCGGGAATCATGTTTTGGCAGAGTCGGTATATTAGTCTGTCTTCAGTGAGCCGATTCTGTAAGCGAGAATTTTACTTCTGGATACTTAAAACGAAATCCGAAAAGGACTCTTTATTAGTTTGACATCGTCTTAAAATTTGTTCGTGTGTCTCTTTCTCAAAATTACTAGAGCTGAAAAAGGAACACATTGCTTTCTTCATGTTGACCCAGGTGGTATTGGGATGGTTTTGCTTGTAAATCCAGTACCAATCCTCTGCGATTTTACTCAGGAAATAGTGAACAAGCCTGGGCAATAGTTGGTGTGAAACCCCATCATTTGATGCCATTTGCTCCAAACGATATAAAAAATCGTGGACGTTATTGTTACTGCTCCCATCAAATGATAGCTTTCATTGTTGACGAATTTTGTACAAGTCAATTGGGACACCCTTCCGAGCAAACATCTCATGTGTTGGTGGACTAAAGAAACGACTGTTACCGAAGTTCATCTGATCGATGTTTTGCTCGAAGCCTTGAGCGTTCCCTAGGGAACCGGAATTGGAATTTTCTTGATCATCTTTTGTACGATTGAGAAGACTAAATTGGGCTTCTATGTTATTAACAGTATTTCGACGTCTTTCCGCTAGCGCAAAGAAATCTGCCACTGATGCCTTAAGTCGGAAATGGTCAATTTGTAGCTTCTGTTGAAGGTCCTCGTTTGATGATCCGTATGACTTTTCTTGGGAAACAGATACCTTACCATCCTGGAATTGGTGTGGATTGCTTGCTTTAGATGGACTAGTGATCGGACTAGAAGCATTAGCAATAGGCATAGGCTGTTTCTCCTTCGATTGCTGAGCTACTTTTATTCTTTGGGATTCTGTCCAAAATTTAATGTGCCAGTTATAGAGCCGTCGGAAACTGGTGTTTAGGTTTTGTAAATCGCTGTTATCACTACAACTCAAACGTCAAACGTTCTAACCTGTCTTTATAATGTATAACTTTTGCAAGCACCACAGTTACGAATTCTAAAGATAGTGCGACTCCCTTGTCCTCGGTTTTTTTTAAAAGTACTCCATATTGAGTAGAGCAAACTTGTATTTCTTGTTCTACGTTGTTTTTAACATGCGAACTTCTTGGTTTTTCCTTAGAACTACCATTTTCCGCAAATATGTAATCAATTAACTGCACTTTCGCACTGTCGCTACCGCTATCTATTCCTCTAACTAGAAATTCAACCTCTATCTCGGCATCACTCAGATTGTTTAAATAGCTAATCGGATCCATTTTTACCATTAAATGATTAGAAATATAAGGGAAGAAAAACTACACTTAGCAAAAAAGTACTTGTAGGGAAAAACAAATTGTTCAAATTCAATTCAACAAGGTATCAATGAGAAGCCCAAATACCGCGTAGACTATAAAATCTTTCGAAAACTAAACGCTCTTCTATCCAAAGTAACTGTTTGCGAATTATATTTATTAATTTTTATAAAGACCTGCTTATCGTAATTAAACGAAGAATCAGCGACAAAAAAAAATATAAATCGATTTTAATATTTAAATTTAAATATAATATTTTATTAATTTTTAATTATTTATTTGTTGTTCTTAGCTTGAAAACACGAAAATAGGATTAGTTATATTTATGTAATAATATTGTTAGTGTTGGTGATGATTATCTGCACTGGATCAAATGTGAACAAAAAGACAAAATATCAGAAAAAATGAAAATAGGATAATAATTCTTTATACAGAAAGCAATCCCATTCACCAATAAGAACTCATGAATTTATCACTTATCTATTCATTGGTGGATCGGCTACACTGTCAATGCATAATTTCACCTATCCCAAACAAATATAATATTAATAGAAGTTTGATTTAAATTCTAAAGTGTACCTGAACAGAGTTCAAAAATAAACCATCAGAAGGAAATAACGAATTCATCATAATCTAACTACTGATGAAATATATTGAAATCGATGTTCAAACTTTACCATTGAAACCAAACTTTCTAATTAATATAATTTATTGACCATGAAATGAATATGAATAAAATATTTAATTGGCTACTAGCCGCTAGTATGGCATGGAGAAAAAAATATTTAATTCGTAGTAAAAATACAAAAGAATAAGCGGTTATAAAGAAGCCCGTTAAGCAGAGAGGCTGCTTGGATGACTTTTTAGGTCGACCAAAAAAACATATGGAAAAAAAAAACCTTAGATCACAAGATATACATAACGGTTAATCAACTGTTACATTAACCCATGACATTCAGGTCCCTGCTCGGGCGCCATTTTGTTACATGCCTCTATGTCAGCCAACACGTTTTTAAATCGGGTAGATTTCAACGGCCTATGAGGGTTCTTTGCTGACATATATAAGACACCACAAAAACCTATCGTGTTGCATCTTAACCAAATTCACACATGATCCTCGCAAATCAATTCACCACCAACAACTTAGAAAACGGAATCACTTCATAATTTTAAACATCTTTATTGATATACGGAAATCATTATCTTTACATAAATTAAAACAAATAAAAACAAATTGTTGTTCAGATAAAATGAGAACAGTATGTAGGTTTGGATGCAAGAAGCAATTTTTTTAGTATTAATGGAATCGTAAAAAGTCACCTGTAGGAACTCCAAAAGCGCTCGTTGGTACCCTACGGACTAAAAGATGCTCTGAAATAAAATTATTGCTTCTAACAAGCCACTATGCACAACAATTTACTTTAACATTAATAAACTACTCAAAAAAAAAATTTATATCGTACAAACAAAAATAATAAATTTAAATTTTCAGAAATAATTTTACGTTAATCACAGAATAACTATTTCCTTTTTTTTTTTATATTAAACTAGGTAGAAAAATATATAACGATAACGGTTTCAACAAACTGTAAGTACGCGTATCCAAATATTCGTAAAGCTTCTCGAAAAAAGGTGGCTCGAGTTGAACGCCCTATGTCTAACGTTGCTCCTTTGGATAGAAACCAGATGAATCAGTTCGATAATAAAGGCCCTATTTAATAAATTGGAACTTATTGTGTGAATTGCACAATTCAGAGGTCAAATGTAAGTTCTTACCCACTTCTAGCGACCATACATCTATACAGTTAGGATACTGCGCCTCCGTACTATGATTTAGTGGAAACTGGACAGAATATTTTCTGTTGCTAGATTTAAAGTTACGTCGCTTCGTCTTTCCACTAAATATTTGCACACTTTATTTACAAAAAAAAACACTAGCTAAGCAAAAAATACACAGTTAATGCACTTTACTAAGTCCAATCGTGATCATATTTTCGCTTACCATTGGATAAACTATAAACTTTCAACTATGCCAGTACGTTTGAATTCACAAAAGTTTATTATTTTGCACAACTTATTATTTATTCAATTTTAAACACACGATCAACTAGCCATGGTGGCCTCTTAATAAATCTGTAAAATTTTGACTAACAGGTCGATATATATAAACTCTATTATATACTAATAAATATTTATGTATATACAACTAACTAATTGCAATATTGCATTACATACCACCAACTTCCTCATTTATCTACGGTACTGAAGTACTACTACATAGAAGATTAATAAATAAGTCGTCGTAACTACCTCCGAATGTATATATAAATACAAAAGGGAACATAAAAATGCATATTATTAAACTCAACAAGAAAATATCTATATTATCTTCGGACAACAACAAAACCAGCAAAATTATAAGTTAGGTTAGGTTAGGTTAGGTTAGAGTGGCTGCTATCGCACACTTAGGCCAATAATGGCCCATTGTGATACCACAGGATCCAATCTTCCCTTACTCCCGCTGAAACCAACCAGAGCTACTGATGTAGCGTAAAATATCTCGCACTCTAAAGTCCGCGAGTTCAGAAAGGCTGTCCATGTTATACACACCCAATTACCTATGTCTTTTGTATGACAGTGCTGGACACGAGCATAGGAAGTGAACTAACGTCTCTTCCTCCTCTTCGTCCATACAACTTCTACAAAAGTCATTCGTCTCTAGACCCACCCTTCTCGCATGTTCCCCAAAAAGGCAGTGTCCTGTCAGTATCCCTACGACCAATCCTAAATCTCGTTTCCCCAGGGATATAAGTGCCTTGGAGCGCCGCAGGTCCAGTTTTGGCCAAACGTGTTTTGCTACCCTGCACGTGAGAGTGTTGGTCCACCTCTCATCTGTAAAGGCGATTGCCTTTTTACTGAGCGTCAATTTGAACGCTGCTATAGGCCTCCCCAGACCTGTCCTTTCCGGTTGCATCTGGAGAGTCGTACCGTACCTAGCTAGTTCATCACCCCTGCAGTTTCCCGTGGTGTCCGAGTGACCAGGGACCCACATTATCTGGATACTGAAATACTCGCTCATCTCTTTAAGAGATGATCGGCAATCCAGCGCCACCCGTGACTTCAGACAAACCGCCTCTAGCGATCTGACCGCCGCCTGACTGTCCACATAAATCGCAATATCCCTAACGGATACCACGTTATGCTTCAACCATTTCCCGACTTCGCCTATCGCCACCACTTCAGCCTGGTACACGCTGCAGTAGTCAGGGAGACGAACAGAAATATTAACATTAAGCTTCTCACAGAAGACTCCGGCTCCTACTTTGCCGTCTAGCTTAGAGCCGTCCTAGAAAAATTGCAGTGCCTCGTTTTCCAGTATTGATCCGTTCCTCCAGGATTCCCTAAAAGGACAGATGATCCGGAAACCTATATCGAAGCACAACGTTGGTTTAATATAATCTAGATTCACCAGTTCTTCCTCTAGTGATCTAACAATCGTCGAGTGTCCCGCCTAAAGACACTTCCACTGAGAGACAGCCGAAAGCCTTGTAGCCACATTGGCTGCCATCTGCTTACCAAAAAATTCGATTGGAATAAGATGGAACATAACCTCTAAAGCGCGTGTAGGTGTTGTCCTAAGCGCCCCGCTTATAAGCATACAGGCCGTTCTTTGCAATTATAAGTTGTTAGCATAACATTTGGTAGCGCCTTTAAAGAAGAGGAGACTGTGTTCGCTTTCTTGCAACAAATTGTCAATCGAATGTACGTAGACTAAAATCTCCACTTTATACAACTGTAACAGAATTTTAAAGTTTGCTAGAAACTCTCACTCGAGAAGTCTTTATCCATACAGATTCACATCAACATTTACATCATTTTTCCACCCGCTATAAAAATGAAACTCGCAGGGTTTATTAGCACAGTCAAGACCTAAATAGCCGTATATACCGCTAGTACAATTTATTTCTGGTATTTGCTCCACAGAATTTTAAAGTTTGCTAGAAATTGTCACTCGAGAAGTCTTTATCCATACAGATTTACATCAACATTTACATCATTTTTCCACCTGATATGAAAACGAAATTCGCAGGGTTTATTAGCACAGCCAAAACCTAAATAGCCGCATATACCGCTAGTGCAATTTATCTCTAGTATTTGCTCCATATAATTTCATAGTTTACTAGAAATTCTCACTGGAGAAGTCTTTATGTACACAAATACACATCATATACACCATTTTTCCACCTGACATGAGAATGAAATTCGCAGGGTTTGTTAGCACAGCCAAAACCTTAAAAACCGTATATACCGCTAGTGCAATTTATCTCTAGTATTTGCTCCATATAATTTTATAGTTTACTAGAAATTCTCACTCGAGAAGTCTTTATCCATACAGATTCACATCAACATTTAAATCACTTTTCCACCTGATATGAATAAGAAATTCGCACGGTTTATTAGCACAGCCAAGTCCTAAATAGCCACATATACCGCTAGTGCAATTTATCTCTGGTATTTGCTCCACAGAATTTTAAAGTTTAAACTATAAATTCTCACTCGAGAAGTCTTTATGCACACAAATACACATCATATACATCATTTTTCCACCTGATATGAAAATGGAATTCGCAGGGTTTATTAGCACAGCCAAGACCTAAGTAGCCGCATATACCGCTAGTACAATTTATCTCTGGTATTTGTTCCACATAATTTTAAACTTTGCTAGAAATTCTCAATCGAGAAGTCTTTATCTACACATCCACCTGATATGAAAAAGAAATTCGCAGGGTTTATTAGCACAGCCAAGACCTAAATAGCCGCATATACCGCTAGTGCAATTTATCTCTGGTATTTGTTCCACAGAATTTTAAAATTTGCTAGAAATCGTCACTCGTGAAGTCTTTATCCATACAGATTCACATCAACATTTACATCAATATT
Source organism: Nephrotoma flavescens (assembly GCA_932526605.1). NCBI lineage: Eukaryota > Metazoa > Arthropoda > Insecta > Diptera > Tipulidae > Nephrotoma > Nephrotoma flavescens. The sequence continues at coordinate 110,739 of CAKOBK010001035.1, forward strand.
CCACCTGATATGAAAGAGAAGTCTTTATCAATACAGATTCACATCAACATTTACATCAATATTCCACCTGATATGAAAATGAAACACGCAGGGTTTGTTAGCACAGCCAAGACCTAAATAGCCGTATATACCGCTAGTGCAATTTATCTGGTTTTTTTATTCCACAGAATTTTAAAATTTGCTAGAAATTCTCAATCGAGAAGTCTTTATCCATACAGATTCACATCAACATTTACATTACTTTTCCACCTGATATGAAAATGAAATTCGCAGGGTTTATTAGCACAGCAAAGACCTTAATAGCCGTATATACCACTAGTGCAATTTATCTTTAGTGTTTGCTCCATATAATTTTAAAATTTTCTAGAAATTCTCACTCGAGAAGTCTTTATGCACACAAATACACATTTACACATATTATAACTTGTTTAATTTTTACAATTATTATTTTAACAGGATGTGCAAAATTAGATAGGCCTAGGTCTACTCTTCCGACATACAATTGCGACTATGCCTATAACAAATTTCTAATTCTACCAGAGGAGACCAAACATTTTTAACGTATTGGCATGTACCAATTCAAATAGGCCTAGATCTCCATTTTCCATATATATATATACACTAGTGTACATGTTTGAACATGTAAAATAGCCAATCATTTTATTTTAAAAGAAAATACCAAAAGGTCTCCTACTTCAATTCGCTCATTTGCTGCAAGAGTGGTACAACTCCAAATTCACTCATTTTTAAGATATCCGTACATCATTTTTCCACCTGATATGAAAATGAAATTCGCAGGGTTTATTAGCACAGCCAAGACCTAAATAGCCGTATATACCGCTAGTGCAATTTATCTCTGGTATTTGCTCTATAGAATTTTAAAATTTGCTAGAAATTCTCACTCGAGAAGTCTTTATGTACACAAATACACATCATATACATCATTTTTCCACCTGATATGATAATAAAAATAGCAAAGTTTATTAGCACAGCCAAGACCTAAATAGCCGTATATACCGCTAGTACAATTTATCTCTGGTATTTGCTCCACAGAATTTTAAAATTTGCTAGAAATTGTCACTCGAGAAGTATTTATCCATACAGATTCACATCAACATTTACATCATTTTTCCACCTGATATGAAAATGAAATTCGCAGGGTTTATTAGCACAGCCAAAACTTAAATAGCCGCATATACTGCTAGTGCAATTTATTTCTGGTATTTGTTCCACAGTATTTAAAAGTTTGCTAAAAATTGTCACTCGAGAAGTCTTTATCCATACAGATTCACATCAACATTTACATCATTTTCCCACCGGATATGAAAATGAAACTCGCAGGGTTTATTAGCACAGCCAAGACCTAAACAGCCGTATATACCGCTAGTGCAATTTATCTCTGGTATTTGTTCCACAGAATTTTAAAATTTGCTAGAAATTCTCACTCGAGAAGTCTTTATCCATACAGATTCACATCAACATTTAAATCACTTTTCCACCTGATATGAAAATGAAATTCGCAGGGTTTATTAGCACAGCCAAGACCTTAATAGCCGTATATACCGCTAGTGCAGTTTATCTCTAGTATTTGCTCTATATAATTTTATAATTTACTAGAAATTCTCACTCGAGAAGTCTTTATGCACACAAATACACATCATATACATCATTTTTCTACCTGATTTGAAAATAAAATTTGCAGGGTTTATTAGCACAGCCAGGACCTAATTAGCCGCATATACCGCTAGTGCAATTTATCTCTGGTATTTGTTCCACAGAATTTTAAACTTTGCTAGAAATTGTCACTCGAGAAGACTTTATCCATACAGATTCACATCAACATTTACATCATTTTTCCACCTGATATGAAAATGAAACTCGCAGGGTTTATTAGCACAGCCAAAACCTAAACAGCTGTATATACCGCTAGTGCAATTTATCTCTGGTATTTGTTCCACAGAATTTTAAAATTTGCTAGAAATTCTCACTCGAGAAGTCTTTATCCACACATATACACATCATATACATCATTTTTCCACCTGATATGAAAAAGAAATTCGCAGAGTTTATTAGCACAGCCAAGACCTAAATAGCCGCATATACCACTAGTGCAATTTATTTCTGGTATTTGCTCCACAGAATTTAAAACTTTGCTAGAAATTCTCACTCGAGAAGTCTTTATCCACACAAATACACATCATTTACATCATTTTTCCACCTGATATGAAAATGAAAATCGCAGGGACTATTAGCACAGCCTGGACCTAAATAGCCGTATATACCGCAAGTACAATTTATCTCTGGTATTTGCTCCACAGAATTTTAAAGTTTGCTAGAAATTGTCATTAGAGAAGTCTTTATCCATACAGATTTACATCAACATTTACATCATTTTTCCACCTTATATGAAAATGAAATTCGCAGGGTTTATTAGCACAGCCAAGACCTAAATAGCCGTATATATCGCTAGTGCAATTTATCTCTAGTAATTGCTCCAGATAATTTTATAATTTACTAGAAATTCTCTCTCGAGAACTCTTTATGTACACAAGTACACATCATATACATCATTTTTCCACCTGATATGAAAACGAAATTCGCAGGGTTTATTAGCACAGCCAAAACCTAAATAGCCGCATATACCGCTAGTGCAATTTATCTCTGGTATTTGTTCCACAAAATTTTAAAATTTGCTATCAATTGTCACTCGAGAAGTCTTTATCCATACAGATTCACATCAACATTTACATCACTTTTCCACCTGATATGATAATTAAACTCTCAGGGTTTGTTAGCACAGCCAAGACCTAAACAGCCGTATATACCGCTAGTGCAATTTATCTCTGGTATTTGTTCCACAGAATTTTAAAGTTTGCTAGAAATTCTCACTCGAGAAGTCTTTATCCATACAGATTCACATTAACATTTAAATCACTTTTCCACCTGATATGAAAATGAAATTCGCAGGGTTTATTAGCACAGCAAAAACCTAAATAGCCGCATATACCGCTAGTACAATTTATCTCTGGTATTTGTTCCACAGAATTTTAAACTTTGCTAGAAATTCTCAATCGAGAAGTCATTATCCACACATATACACATCATATACATCATTTTTCCACCTGATATGAAAAACAAAATTCGCAGGATTTATTAGCACAGCCAAGACCTAAATAGCCGCATATACCGCTAGTGCAATTTATCTCTGGTATTTGTTCCACAGAATTTTAAACTTTGCTAGAAATTCCCAATCGAGAAGTCTTTATCCACACATATACACATCATAAACATCATTTTTCTACCTGATATGAAAAAGATATTCGCAGGGTTTATTAGCACCACATCAACATTTACATCAATATTCAACCTGATATAAAAGAGAAGTCTTTATCCATACAGATTCACATCAACATTTACATCAATATTCCACCTGATATGAAAATGAAACACGCAGGGTTTGTTAGCACAGCCAAGACCTAAATAGCCGTATATATCGCTAGTGCAATTTATCTCGTTTTTTTATTCCACAGAATTTTAAAATTTGCTAGAAATTCTCAATCGAGAAGTCTTTATCCATACAGATTCACATCAACATCTACATCACTTTTCCACCTGATATGAAAATGAAATTCGCAGGGTTTATTAGCACAGCCAAGATCTTAATAGCCGTATATACCACTAGTGCAATTTATGTTTAGTGTTTGCTCCATATAATTTTAAAATTTTCTAGAAATTCTCACTCGAGAAGTCTTTATGCACAAAAATACACATTTACACATATTATAACTTGTTTAATTTTTACCTTTATTATTTTAACAGGATGTGCAAAATTAGATAGGCCTAGGTCTACTCATCCGACATACAATTGCGACTATGCCTATAACAAATTTCTAATTCTACCAGAGGAGACCAAACATTTTTAACGTATTGGCATGTACCAATTCAAATAGGCCTAGATCTCCATTTTCCATATATATATACACTAGTGTACATGTTTGAACATGTAAAATAGCCAATCCTTTTTATTTTAAAAGAAAATACCAATAGGTCTCCTATTTCAATTCGCTCATTTGCTGCAAGAGTGGTACAACTCCAAATTCACTCATTTTTAAGATATCCGTACAACATTTTTCCACCTGATATGAAAATGAAATTCGCAGGGTTTATTAGCACAGCCAGGACCTAAATAGCCGTATATACCGCTAGTGCAATTTATCTCTGGTATTTGCTCTATAGAATTTTAAAATTTGCTAGAAATTCTCACTCGAGAAGTCTTTATGTACATTTTTCCACCTGATATGATAATGAAAATAGCAAAGTTTATTAGCACAGCCAAGACCTAAATAGCCGTATATACCGCTAGTACAATTTGTCTCTGGTATTTGCTCCACAGAATTTTAAAATTTGCTAGAAATTGTCACTCGAGAAGTATTTATCCATACAGATTCACATCAACATTTACATCATTTTTCCACCTGATATGAAAATGAGATTCGCAGGGTTTATTAGCACAGCCAAAACTTAAATAGCCGCATATACTGCTAGTGCAATTTATTTCTGGTATTTGTTCCACAGTATTTAAAAGTTTGCTAAAAATTGTCACTCGAGAAGTCTTTATCCATACAGATTCACATCAACATTTACATCATTTTCCCACATGATATGAAAATAAAACTCGCAGGGTTTATTAGCACAGCCAAGACCTAAACAGCAGTATATACCGCTAGTGCAATTTATCTCTGGTATTTGTTCCACAGAATTTTAAAGTTTGCTAGCAATTCTCACTCGAGAAGTCTTTGTCCATACAGATTCACATCAACATTTAAATAACTTTTCCACCTGATATGAAAATGAAATTCGCAGAGTTTATTAGCACAGCCAAGACCTTAATAGCCGTATATACCGCTAGTGCAGTTTATTCCTAGTATTTGCTCCATATAATTTTATAATTTACTAGAAATTCTCACTCGAGAAGTCTTTATGCACACAAATACACATCATATACATCATTTTTCTACTTGATTTGAAAATGTAATTTGCATGGTTTATTAGCACAGCCAGGACCTAAATAGCCGCATATACCGCTAGTGCAATTTATCTCTGGTATTTGTTCCACAAAATTTTAAACTTTGCTAGAAATTGTCACTCGAGAAGTCTTTATCCATACAGATTCACATCAACATTTACATCATTTTTCCACCTGATATGAAAATGAAACTCGCAGGGTTTATTAGCACAGCCAAAACCTAAACAGCTGTATATACCGCTAGTGCAATTTATCTCTGGTATTTGTTCCACAGAATTTTAAAGTTTGCTAGAAATTCTCACTCGAGAAGTCTTTATCCACACATATACACATCATATACATCATTTTTCCACCTGATATGAAAAAGAAATTCGCAGAGTTTATTAGCACAGCCAAGACCTAAATATCCGCATATACCGCTAGTGCAATTTATTTCTGGTATTTGCTCCACAGAATTTTAAACTTTGCTAGAAATTCTCACTCGAGAAGTCTTTATCCACACAAATACACATCATTTACATCATTTGTCCACCTGATATGAAAATGAAATTCGCAGGGTTTATTAGCACAGCTAAGACCTAAATAGCCGTATATACCGCTAGTGCAATTTATCTCTGGTATTTGCTCTACAGAATTTTAAACTTTGCTAGAAATTCTCACTTGAGAAGTTTTTATGTACACAAATACACATCATATACATCATTTTTCCACCTGATATGAAAATGAAAATCGCAGGGACTATTAGCACAGCCTGGACCTAAGTAGCCGTATATACCGCAAGTACAATTTATCTCTGGTATTTGCTCCACAGAATTTTAAAGTTTGCTAGAAATTGTCATTAGAGAAGTCTTTATCCATACAGATTTACATCAACATTTACATCATGTTTCCACTTTATATGAAAATGAAATTCGCAGGGTTTATTAGCACAGCCAAGACCTAAATAGCCGTATATACCGCTAGTGCAATTTATCTTTAGTATTTGCTCCAGATAATTTTATAATTTACTAGAAATTCTCTCTCGAGATGTCTTTATGTACACAAATACACATCATATACATCATTTTTCCACCTGATATGAAAACAAAATTCGCAGGGTTTATTAGCACAGCCAAAACCTAAATAGCCGCATATACCGCTAGTGCAATTTATCTCTGGTATTTGTTCCACAGAGTTTTAAAATTTGCTATAAATTGTCACTCGAGAAGTCTTTATCCATACAGATTCATATCAACATTTACATCACTTTTCCACCTGACATGATAATTAAACTCGCAGGGTTTATTAGCACAGCCAAGACCTAAACAGCCGTATATACCGCTAGTGCAATTTATCTCTGGTATTTGTTCCACAGAATTTTAAACTTTGCTAGAAATTCTCACTCGAGAAGTCTTTATCCACACATATACACATCATATACATCATTTTTCCACCTGATATGAAAATGAAATTCGCAGAGTTTATTAGCACAGCCAAGACCTAAATAGCCGCATATACCGCTAGTGCAATTTATCTCTGGTATTTGCTCCACAGAATTTTAAAATTTACTAGAAATTCTCACTCGAGAAGTCTTTATGCACACAAATACACATCATATACATCATTTTTCCACCTGATATGAAAATGAAATTCGCAGGGTTTATTAGCACAGCCAAGACCTAATTAGCCGCATATACCACTAGTGCAATTTATCTCTGGTATTTGTTCCACAGAATTTTAAAGTTTGCTATAAATTGTCACTCGAGAAGTCTTTATTCATACAGATTCACATCAACATTTACATCATTTTTCCACCTGATATGCAAATGAAACTCGCAGGTTTTATTAGCACAGCCAAGACCTAAACAGCCGTATATACCGCTAGTGCAATTTAACTCTGGTATTTTTTCCACAGAATTTTAAAGTTTGCTAGAAATTCTCACTCGCGAAGTCTTTATCCATACAGATTCACATCAACATTTACATCTTTTTTCCAAGTGATATGAAAATGAAATTCGCAGGGATTATTAGCACAGCCAAGACCTAGTTAGCCGCATATACCGCTAGTGCAATTTATCTCTGGTATTTGTTTCACAGAATTTTAAAATTTACTAGAAATTCTCACTCGAGAAGTCTTTATGCACACAAATACACATCATATACATAATTTTTCCACCTGATATGAAAATGAAAATTGCAGGGTTTATTAGCACAGCCAAGACCTAAATAGCCTTATATACCGCTAGTGCAATTTATCTCTGGTATTTGTTCCACAGAATTTTAAATTTTGATAGAAATTGTCACTCGAGAAGTCTTTATCCATACAGATTCACATCATCATTTTTCCACCTGATATGAAAATGAAATCCGCAGAATTTATTAGCACAGCCAAGACCTAAACAGCCGCATTTACCGCTAGTTAAATTTATCTCTAGAATTTGCTTCAGATAATTTTATAATTTACTAGAAATTCTCACTCGAGAAGTCTTTATGCACACCAATACACATCATATACATCATTTTCCCACCTGACATGAAAATGAAATTCGCTGGGTTTATTAGCACAGCCAAAACCTAAATAGCCGCATATACCGCTAGTGCAATTTAACTCTGGTATTTGTTCCACAGAATTTTAAACTTTGCTAGAAATTGTCACTCGAGAAGTCTTTATCCATACAAATTCACATCAACATTTACATCACTTTTCCACCTGATATGAAAATGAAATTCGCAAGGTTTATTAGCACAGCCAAGACTTTAAAAGCTGTATATACCACTAGTGCAATTTATCTCAAGTATTTGCTTTATATAAATTTATAAATTACTAGAAATTCTCACTCGAGAAGTCTTTATGCACACAAATACACATAATATACATCATTTTTCCACCTGGTATGAAAATGAAATTCGCAGGGTTTATTAGCACAGCCAAGACCTTAATAGCCGCATATACCGCTAGTGCAATTTATCTCTGGTATTTGTTCCACAGAATTTTAAAATGTACTAGAAATTCTTACTTGGGATGTCTTTATGTACACAAATACACATCATATACATCATTTTTCCACCTGATATGAAAATGAAATTCGCAGGGTTTATTAGCACAGCCAAGACCTAAATAGCCGCGTATACCGCTAGTGCAATTTATCTCTGGTATTTGTTCCACAGAATTTTAATCTTTGCTAGAAATTCCCAATCGAGAAGTCTTTATCCACACATATACACATCATATACATCATTTTTCCACCTGATATGAAAAAGAAATTGACAGGGTTTATTAGCACAGCCAAGACCTGAATAACCGCATATACCGCTAGTGTAATTTATCTCTGGTATTTGTTCCACAGAATTTTAAAGTTTGCTAGAAATTTTCACTCGAGAAGTCTTTATCCATACAGATTCACATCAACATTTACATCCTTTTTCCACCTGATATGAAAATGAAATTCGCAGGGTTTATTAGCACAGCCAAGACCTGAATAGCCGTATATACCGCTAGTGCAACTTATCTCTGTTATTTGCTCTATAGAATTTTTAAATTTGCTAGAAATTCTCACTCGAGAAGTCTTTATGTACACAATTACACATCATATACATCATTTTTCAACCTGATATGAAAATGAAAATCGCATTATTTATTAGCACAGCCTGGACCTAAATAGCCGTATATACTGCTAGTACAATATCTCTGGTATTTGCTCCACAGAATTTTAAAGTTTGCTAGAAATTGTCACTCGAGAAGTCTTTATCCATACAGATTTACATCAACATTTACATCATTTTTCCACCTATTATGAAAATAAAATTCGCAGGGTTTATTAGCACAGCCAAAACCTAAATAGCCGCATATACCGCTAGTGCAATTTATCTCTGGTATTTGCTCCACAGAATTTTAAACTTTGCTAGAAATTCTCACTCGAGAAGTCTTTATCCACACAAGTACACGTCATATACATCATTTTTCCACCTGATATGAAATAAAAATTTCCATAGTTTATTAGCACAGCCAAGACCTAAATAGCCGTATATATCGCCAGTGCAATTTATCTCTGGTATTTGCTCCACAGAAATTAAAACTTTGCTAGAAAATCTCACTCGAGAAGTCTTTATTTACACAAATACACATCATTTACATCATTTTTCCACCTGATTATAAAATGAAATTCGCAGGGTTTATTAGCACAGCCAAGACCTAAATAGCCGTATACACCGCTAGTGCAATTTATCTCTGGTATTTGCTCTATAGAATTTTAAAATTTGGTAGAAATTCTCACTCGAGAAGTCTTTATGTACACAAATACATATCATATACATCACTTTTCCACCTGATATCAAAATGAAAATTGCAGGGTTTATTAGCACAGCCAAGACCTAACTAGCCGCATATACCTCTACTACAAGTTATTTCTGGTATTTGCTCCACAGAATTTTAAAATTTGCTAGAAATTGTCACTCGAGAAGTCTTTATCAATACAGATTCCCATCAACATTTAGATCATTTTTCCACCTGATATGAAAATGAAATTCGCAGGGTTTGTTAGCACAGCCAAGACCTAAACTGCCGTATATACCGCTAGTGCAATTTATCTCTGTTATTTGTTCCACAGAATTTTAAAATTTGCTAGAAATTCTCACTCAACAAGTCTTTATCCATACAGATTCACATCAACATTTACATCATTTTTCCACCTGATATGAAAATGAAATTCGCAGGGTTTATTAGCACAGCCAAGACCTTAAAAGCCGTATATACCGCTTGTGCAATTTATCTCTAGTGTTTGCTCCATATAATTGTATAGTTTACTAGAATTTCTCACTCGAGAAGTCTTTATGCTCAAAAATACACATTATATACATCATTTTTCCACCTGATATGAAAATGAAATTCGCAGGGTTTATAAGCACAGCCAAGAACTAAATAGCCGCATATACCGCTAGTGCAATTTATCTCTGGTATTTGTTCCACAGAATTTTAAATTTTACTAGAAATTCTCAATGAGAAGCCTTTATGCACGCAAATACACATCATATACATCATTTTTCCACCTGATATGAAAATGAAAATTGCAGGGTTTATTAGCACAGCCAAGACCTAAATAGCCGTATTTACCGCTAGTACAATTTATCTCTGGTATTTGCTCCACAGAATTTTGAAGTTTGCTAGAAATTCTCACTCGAGAAGTCTTTATCCATACAGATTCACATCAACATTTACATCATTTTTCCACCTGATATGAAAATAAAATTCGCAGGGTTTATTAGCACAGCCAAGACCTAAACAGTCGTATATACAACTAATGCAATTTAACTCTGTTATTTTTTCCACAGAATTTTAAAGTTTGCTAGAAATTCTCACTCGAGAAGTCTTTATGCACACAAATACACATCATATACATCATTTTTCCACCTGATATGAAAATGAAATTCGCAGGGTTTATTAGCACAGCCAAGACCTAATTAGCCGCATATACTACTAGTGCAATTTATCTCTGGTATTCGCTTCACAGAATTTTAAAATTTACTAGAAATTCTCAATCGAGAAGCCTTTATGCACGCAAATACACATCATATACATCATTTTTCCACCTGATATGAAAATGAAATTCGCATTATTTATTAGCACAGCCAAGAACTAAATAGCCGCATATACCGCTAGTGCAATTTATCTGTGGTATTTGCTCCACAGAATTTTAAAGTTTACTAGAAATTCTCACTCGAGAAGCCTTTATGCACGCAAATACACATCATATACATCATTTTTCCACCTGATATGAAAATGAAAATTGCAGGGTTTATTAGCACAGCCAAGACCTAAATAGCCGTATTTACCGCTAGTACAATTTATTTCTGGTATTTGCTCCACAGAATTTTGAAGTTTGCTAGAAATTCTCACTCGAGAAGTCTTTATCCATACAGATTCACATCAACATTTACATCATTTTTCCACCTGATATGAAAATGAAATTCGCAGGGTTTATTAGCACAGCCAAGACTTTAAAAGGCGCATATACCGCTAGTGCAATTTATTTCTAGTATTTGCTCCACAGAATTTTATAATTTACTAGAAATTCTCACTCGAGAAGTCTTTATGCACACAAATACACATCATATACATCATTTTTCCACCTGATATGAAAATGAAATTCGCAGGGTTTATTAGCACAGCCAAGACCTAATTAGCCGCATATACTACTAGTGCAATTTATCTCTGGTATTTGCTTCACAGAATTTTAAAATTTACTAGAAATTCTCACTCGAGAAGTCTTTATGCACACAAATACATATCATATACATCATTTTTCCACCTGATATGAAAATGAAATTCGCAGAGTTTATTAGCACAGCCAAAACCTAAATAGCCGCATATACCGCTAGTGCAATTTATCTCTGGTATTTGTTCCACAGAATTTTAAAGTTTGCTATAAATTGTCACTCGAGAAGTCTTTATCCATACAGATTCACATCAACATTTACATCATTTTTCCACCTGATATGAAAATGAAACTCGCAGGTTTTATTAGCACAGCCAAGACCTTAACAGCCGTATATACCGCTAGTGCAATTTAACTCTGCTATTTGTTCCACAGAATTTTAAAATTTGCTAGAAATTCTCACTCGAGAAGTCTTTATCCATACAGATTCACATCAACATTTATATCACTTTTCCACCTGATATGAAAATGAAAATCGCAGGGTTTATTAGCACAGCCAAGACCTTAAGAGCCGTATATACCGCTAGTGCAATTTATCTTTAGTGTTTGCTCCATATAATTTTAAAATTTACTAGAAATTCTCACTCGAGAAGTCTTTATGCACACAAATACACATCATGTACATCATTTTTCCACCTGATATGAAAATGAAATTCGCAGGGTTTATTAGCACAGCCAAGACCTAATTAGCCGCATATACCGCTAGTGCAATTTATTTCTAGTATTTGCTCCACAGAATTTTATAATTTACTAGAAATTCTCACTCGAGAATTCTTTATGCACACAAATACACATCATATACATCATTTTTCCACCTGATATGAAAATGAAATTCGAAGGGTTTATTAGCACAGCCAAGACCTAATTAGCCGCATATACCGCTAGTGCAATTTATCTCTGGTATTTGCTCCACAGAATTTTAAAGTTTACTAGAAATTCTCACTCGAGAAGTCTTTATGCACACAAATACACATCATATACATCATTTTTCCACCTGATATGAAAATGAAAATTACAGGGTTTATTAGCACAGCCAAGACCTAAATAGTCGCATATAACGCAAGTGCAATTTATCTCTGGTATTTGTTCCACAGGATTTTAAACTTTGCTAGAAATTCCCAATCGAGAAGTCTTTATCCACACATATACACATCATATACATCATTTTTCCACCTGATATGAAAAAGAAATTGACAGGGTTTATTAGCACAGCCAAGACCTAAATAGCCGCATATACCGCTAGTGTAATTTATCTCTGGTATTTGTTCCACAAAATTTTAAAGTTTGCTAGAAATTTTCACTCGAGAAGTCTTTATCCATACAGATTCACATCAACATTTACATCATTTTTCCACCTGATATGAAAATGAAACTCGCAGGGTTTATTAGCACAACCAAGACTTTAATAGCCGTATATACCGCTAGTGCAATTTATCTCTGGTATTTGTTCCACAGAATTTTAAAGTTTGCTAGAAATTCTCACTCGAGAAGTCTTTATCCATACAGATTTACATCAACATTTACATCATTTTTCCACCTATTATGAAAATAAAATTCGAAGGGTTTATTAGCACAGCCTGGACCTAAATAGCCGCATATACCGCTAGTGCAATTTATCTCTAGTATTTGTTCCACAGAATTTTAAACTTTGCTAGAAATTGTCACTCGAGAAGTCTTTATCCATACAGATTCACATCAACATTTACATCACTTTTCCACCTAATATGAAAATGAAAATCGCAGGGTTTATTAGCACAGCCAAGACCTTAAGAGCCGTGTATATCGCTAGTGCAATTTATCTCTGGTATTTGTTTCACAGAATTTTAAAGTTTGCTAGAAATTGTCAGTCGAGAAGTCTTTATCCATACAGATTCACATCAACATTTACATCACTTTTCCACCTGATATGATAAAGAAAATCGCAGGGTTTATTAGCACAGCCAAGACCTAAATAGCCGTATATACCACAAGTGCAATTTATCTCTGGTATTTGCTCTACAGAATTTTAAAATTTCTAGAAATTCTCACTCGAGAAGTCTTTATGCACACAAATACACATCATATACATCATTTTTCCACCTGATATGAAAATGAAAATCGCAGGGACTATTAGCACAGCCTGGACCTAAATAGCCGTATATACCGCTAGTACAATATCATTGGTATTTGCTCCACAGAATTTTAAAGTTTGCTAGAAATTGTCACTAGAGAAGTCTTTATCCATACAGATTTACATCAAGATTTACATCATTTTTCCACCTATTATGAAAATAAAATTTGAAGGGTTTATTAGCACAGCCTGGACCTAAATAGCCGCATATACCGCTAGTGCAATTTATCTCTAGTATTTGTTCCACAGAATTTTAAACTTTACTAGAAATTGTCACTCGAGAAGTCTTTATCCATACAGATTCACATCAACATTTACATCATTTTTCCACCTGATATGATAATGAAAATCGCAGGGTTTATTAGCACAGGCAAGACCTTAACAGCCGTGTATATCGCTAGTGCAATTTATCTCTGGTATTTGTTTCACAGAATTTTATAGTTTGCTAGAAATTGTCACTCGAGAAGTCTTTATCCATACAGATTTACATCAACATTTACATCATTTTTTCACCTATTATGAAAATGAAATTCGCAGGTATTATTAGCACAGCCAAGACCTAAATAGCCACATATACCGCTACTGTAATTTATCTCTGTTATTTGCTCTACAGAATTTTAAAGTTTGCTAGAAATTCTCACTCGAGAAGTCTTTATGCACACAAATACACATCATATACATCATTTTTCCACCTGATATGAAAATGAAAATCGCAGGGATTATTAGCACAGCCTGGACCTAAATAGCCGTATATACCGCTAGTACAATATCTCTGGTATTTGCTCCACAGAATTTTAAAGTTTGCTAGAAATTGTTACTCGAGAAGTCTTTATCCATACAGATTTACATCAACATTTACATCATTTTTCCACCTATTATGAAAATAAAATTCGCAGGGTTTATTAGCACAGCCAAAACCTAAATAGCCGCATATACCGCTAGTGCAATTTATCTCTAGTATTTGTTCCACAGAATTTTAAACTTTGCTAGAAATTGTCACTCGAGAAGTCTTTATCCATACAGATTCACATCAACATTTACATCATTTTTCCACCTGATATGATAATGAAAATTACAGGGTTAATTAGCACAGCCAAGACCTAAATAGTCGCATATACCGCTAGTGCAATTTATCTCTGGTATTTGTTCCACAGAATTTGAAACTTTGCTAGAAATTCCCAATCGAGAAGTCTTTATCCACACATATACACATCATATACATCATTTTTCAACCTGATATGAAAAAGAAATTGACAGGGTTTATTAGCACAGCCAAGACCTAAATAGCCGCATATACTGCTAGTGTAATTTATCTCTGGTATTTGTTCCACAAAATTTTAAAGTTTGCTAGAAATTTTCACTCGAGAAGTCTTTATCCATACAGATTCACATCAAGATTTACATCATTTTTCCACCTGATATGAAAATGAAACTCGCAGGGTTTATTAGCACAGCCAAGACCTAAATAGCCGTATATACCGCTAGTGCAATTTATCTCTGGTATTTGTTCCACAGAATTTTAAAGTTTGCTAGAAATTCTCACTCGAGAAGTCTTTATCCATACAGATTCACATCAACATTTACATCACTTTTCCACCTTATATGAAAATGAAAATCGCAGGGTTTATTAGCACAGCCAAGACCTTAATAGCCGTATATACCGCTAGTGCAATTTATTTTTAGTGTTTGCTCCATATAATTTTAAAATTTACTAGAAATTCTCACTCGAGAAGTCTTTATGCACACAAATACACATCATTTACATCATTTTTCCACCTGATATGAAAATGTAATTCGCAGGGTTTATTAGCACAGCCAAGACCTAAATAGCCGTATATACCGCTAGTGAAACTTATCTCTGTTATTTGCTCTATAGAATTTTTAAATTTGCTAGAAATTCTCACTCGAGAAGTCTTTATGTACACATATACACATCATATACATCATTTTTCCATCTGATAAAAAAAAGAAATTCGCAGGGTTTATTAACACAGCCAAGACTTTAATAGCTGCACATACCGCTGGTGCAATTTATCTCTGGTATTTGCTCCACAGAATTTTAAACTTTGCTAGAAATTTTCACTCGAGAAGTCTTTATCCACAAAAATACACATCATTTACATCATTTTTCCACCTGATATGAAAATGAAATTCGCAGGGTTTATTAGCACAGCCAAGACCTAAATAGCCGTATAAACCGCTAGTGCAATTTATCTCTGGTATTTGCTCCACAGAATTTTAAACTTTGCTAGAAATTCTCACTCGAGAAGTCTTTATGCACACAAATACACATCATATACATCATTTTTCCACCTGATATGCAAATGAAAATCGCAGGGATTATTAGCACAGCCTGGACCTAAATAGCCGTATATACCGCTAGTACAATATCTCTGGTATTTGCTCCACAGAATTTTAAAGTTTGCTAGAAATTGTCACTCGAGAAGTCTTTATCCGTACAGATTTACATCAACATTTACATCATTTTTCCACCTATTATGAAAATAAAATTCGCAGGGTTTATTAGCACAGCCAAGAACTAAATAGCCGCATATACCGCTAGTGCAATTTATTTCTAGTATTTGTTCCACAGAATTTTAAACTTTGCTAGAAATTGTCACTCGAGAAGTCTTTATCCATACAGATTCACATCAACATTTACATCATTTTTCTACCTGATATGATAATAAAAATCCCAGGGTTTATTAGCACAGGCAAGGCCTAAACAGCCGTGTTTATCGCTAGTGCAATTTATCTCTGGTATTTGTTTCACAGAATTTTAAAGTTTGCTAGAAATTTTCACCCGAGAATTCTTTATCCATACAGATTTACATCAACATTTACATCATTTTTCCACCTATTATGAAAATGAAATTCGCAGGGATTATTAGCACAGCCAAGACCTTAAAAGGCGCATATATCGCTAGTGCAATTTATCTCTAGTATTTGCTCCACAGAATTTTATAATTTACTAGAAATTCTCACTCGAGAAGTCTTTATGCACACAAATACACATCATATACATCATTTTTCCACCTGATAAAAAAATTAAATTCGCAGGGTTTATTAGCACAGCCAAGACCTAAATAGCCGCATATACCGCTAGTGCAATTTATCTCTGGTATTTGCTTCACAGAATTTTAAAATTTACTAGAAATTCTCACTCGAGGACTTTATGCACACAAATACACATCATATAAATCATTTTTCCACCTGATATTAAAATGAAATTCGCAGGGTTTATTAGCACAGCCAAATCCTAAATAGCCGCATATACCGCTAGTGCAATTCATCTCTGGTATTTGTTCCACAGAATTTTAAAATTTGCTATAAATTGTCACTCGAGAAGTCTTTATCCATACAGATTCACATCAACATTTACATCACTTTTCCACCTGATATGAAAATTAAATTTTTAGGGTTTATTAGCACAGGCAAGACCTTAAAAGCCGTATATACCGTTTGTGCAATTTATCTCTAGTATTTGCTCCATATAATTTTATAGTTTACTAGAAATTCTCACTCGAGAAGTCTTTATGCACACAAATACACATCATATACATCATTTTCCTACCTGATATGACAATGAAAGTCGCAGGGTTTATTAGCACAGCCAAGACCTAATTAGCCGCATATACCGCTAGTGCAATCTATCTCTGGTATTTGCTCCACAGAATTTTAAAATTTACTAGAAATTCTCACTCGAGAAGTCTTTATGCACACAAATACACATCATATACATCATTTTTCCACCTGATATGAAAATGAAATTTGCCGGGTTTATTAGCACAGCCAAGACCTAATTAGCCGCATATACCGCTATTGCAATTTATCTCTGGTATTTGCTCCACAGAATTTTAAAATGTACTAGAAATTCTCACTCGAGAAGTCTTTATGCACACAAATACACATCATATACATCATTTTTCCACCTGATATGAAAATGAAATTCGCAAGGTTTATTAGCACAGCAAAATCCAAAATAGCCGCATATACCGCTAGTGCAATTTATCTCTGGTATTTGTTCCACAGAATTTTAAAATTTGCTAAAAATTGTCACTCGAGATGTCTTTATTCATACAGATTCACATCAACATTTACATCATTTTTCCACCTGATATGAAAATGAAACTCGCAGGTTTTGTTAGCACAGCCAAGACCTAAACAGCCGTATATACCGCTAGTGCAATTTAACATCTTGGTATTTGTTCCACAGAATTTTAAAGTTTGCTAGAAATTCTTACTCGAGAAGTCTTTATCCATACAGATTCACATCAACATTTACATCACTTTTCCACCTGATATGAAAATGAAATTTGCAGGGTTTATTAGCACAGCCAAGACCTAAATAGCCGCATATACCGCTAGTGCAATTTATCTCTGGTATTTGCTCCACAGAATTTTAAAGTTTACTAGAAATTCTCACTCGAGAAGTCTTTATGCACACAAATACACATCATATACATCATTTTTCCACCTGATATGAAGATAAAATTCGCAACGTTTATTAGCACAGCCAAAACCTAAATAGCCGCATATACCGCTAGTGCAATTTATCTCTGGTATTTGCCTCACAGAATTTTAAAATTTACTAGAAATTCTCACTCGAGAAGTCTTTATGCACACAAATACACATCATATACATCATTTTTCTACCTGATATGAAAATGAAATTCGCAGGGTTTATTAGCACAGCCAAGACCTTAATAGCCGCATATACCGCTAGTGTAATTTATCTCTGGTATTTGTTCCACAGAATTTTAAAATTTGCTAGAAATTTTTACTCGAGAATTCTTTATCCATACAGATTCATATCAACATTTACATCATTTTTCCACCTGATATGAAAATGAAACTCGCAGGGTTTATTAGCACAGCCAAGATTTTAATAGCCGTATATACCGCTAGTGCAATTTATCTCTAATATTTGTTCCACAGAATTTTAAAGTTTGCTAGAAATTCTCACTCGAGAAGTCTTTATCCATACAGATTCACATCAACATTTACATCACTTTTCCACCTGATATGAAAATGAAAATCGCAGGGTTTATTAGCACAGCCAAGACCTGAATAGCCATATATACCGCTAGTGCAATTTATCTCTGTTATTTGCTCTATAGAATTTTTAAATTTGCTAGAAATTCCCACTCGAGAAGTATTTATGTACACATATACACATCATATACATCATTTTTCCATCTGATAAAAAAAGAAATTCGCAGGGTTTATTAGCACAGCTAAGACCTAAATAGCCGTATATACCGCTAGTGCAATTTATCTCTGGTATTTGTTTCACAGAATTTTAAAGTTTTGCTAGAAATTCTCACTCGAGAAGTCTTTATGTACACAAATATTCATCATATACATCATTTTTCCACCTGATATGAAAATGAAAATCGCAGAGTTTATGAGCACAGCCTGGACCTAAATAGCCGTATATATCGCTAGTACAATATCTCTGGTATTTGCTCCACAGAATTTTAGAGTTTGCTAGAAATTGTCACTTGAGAAGTCTTTATCCATACAGATTTACATCAACATTTACATCATTTTTCTAAATGATATGAAAATTAAATTCGCAGGGTTTATTAGCACAGCCAAAACCTAAATAGCCGCATATACCGCTAGTGCAATTTATCTCTGGTATTTGTTCCACAGAATTTTAAACTTTGCTAGAAATTGTCACTCGAGAAGTCTTTATCCATACAGATTCACATCAACGTTTACATCATTTTCCACCTGATATGATAATGAAAATCGCAGGGTTTATTAGCACAGGCAAGACCAAAACAGCCGTATATATCGCTACTGCAATTTATTTTTGGTATTTGTTCCACAGAATTTAAAATTTGCTAGAAATTCTCACTCGAGAAGTCTTTATCCATACAGATTCACATCAACATTTACATCATTTTTCCACCTGATATGAAAATGAAATTCGCAGAGTTTATTAGCACAGCCAAGACCTTAATAGCCGTATATACCGCTAGTGCAATTAATCTCTAGTATTTGCTCCATAAAATTTTATATTTTACTAGAAATTCTCACTCGAGAAGTCTTTATCCATACAGATTCACATCAATATTTACATCACTTTTTCACCTGGTATGAAAATGAAATTCGCAGGGTTTATTAGCACAGCCAAGACCTAAATAGCCGCATATACCGCTAGTGCAATTTATCTCTGGTATTTGCTCCACAGAATTTTAAAGTTTACTAGAAATTCTCACTCGAGAAGTCTTTATGCACACAAATACACATCATATACATCATTTTTACACCTGATATGAAATAGAAATTCGCAGGGTTTGTTAGCACAGCCAAGACCTAAATAGCCGCATATACCGCTAGTGTAATTTATCTCTGGTATTTGCTCCACAGAATTTTAAAGTTTGCTAGACATTCTCACTCGAGAAGTATTTATGTACATAAATACACATCATATACATCATTTTTTCACCTGATATGAAAATGAAATTCGCACGGTTTATTAGCACAGCCAAGACCTAAATAGCTGTATATACCGCTAGTGCAATTTATCTCTGGTATTTGTTCCACAGAATTTTAAAATTTGTTAGAAATTCTCACTCGAGAAGCCTTTATCCATACAGATTCACATCAACATTTACATCATTTTTCCACCTGATATGAAAATGAAATTCGCAGGGTTTATTAGCACAGCCAAGATCTAAATAGCCGTATATACCGCTAGTGCAATTTATCTCTGGTATTTATTTCACAAAATTTTGAAATTTGCTAGAAATTCTCACTCGAGAAGTCTTTATCCATACAGATTCACATCAACATTTACATCATTTTTCCACCTGGTATGAAAATGAAACTCGCAGGGTTTATTAGCACAGCCAAGACCTAAACAGCCGAATACACCGCTAGTGCAATTTATCTCTGGTATTTGTTCCACAGAATTTTAAAATTTGCTAGAAATTCTCACTCGAGAAGTCTTTATCCATACAGATTCACATCAACATTTACATCACTTTTCCACCTGATATAAAAATGAAAGTCGCAGGGTTTATTAGCACAGCCAAGACCTAAATAGCCGAATATACCGCTAGTGCAATTTATCTCTAGTATTTTCTCCAGATAGTTTTATTATTTACTAGAATTTCTCACTCGAGAAGTCTTTATGTACAAATACACATCATATACATCATTTTTCCACCTGATTTGAAAATAAAATTCGCAGGGTTTATTAGCACAGCCAAGACCTAAATAGCCGCATATACCGCTAGTGCAATTTATCTCTGGTATTTGTTCCACAGAATTTTAAACTTTGCTAGAAATTGTCACTCGAGAAGTCTTTATCCATACAGATTCACATCAAAATTTACATCATTTTTGCACCTGATATGATAATGAAAATTGCAGGGTTTATTAGCACAGGCAAGACCTAAACAGCTGTATATATCGCTAGTGCAATTTATCTCTGGTATTTGTTCCACAGAATTTTAAAGTTTGCTAGAAATTCTCACTCGAGAAGTCTTTATCCATACAGATTCACATTAACATTTACATCACTTTTCCAACTGATATGGAAATGAAAAACGCATGGATTATTAGCACAGCCAAGACCTTAAAAGGTGCATATACCGCTAGTGCAATTTATCTCTAGTGTTTGCTCCAGATAATTTTATAATTTACTTGAAATTCTCACTCGAGAAGTCTTTATGTACAAATACACATCATATACATCATTTTTCCACCTGATTTGAAAATAAAATTTGCAGGGTTTATTAGCACAGCCAAGACCTAAATAGCCGCATATACCGATAGTGCAATTTATCTCTGGTATTTGCTCCACAGAATTTTAAAGTTTGCTAGAAATTCTCACTCGAGAAGTCTTTATCCATACAGATTCATATCAACATTTACATCATTTTTCCACCTGATATGAAAATTAAATTCGCAGGGTTTATTAGCACAGCCAAGACCTAAATAGCCGCATATACCGCTAGTGCAATTTATCTCTGGTATTTGTTCCACAGAATTTTAAACTTTGCTAGAAATTGTCACTCGAGAAGTCTTTATCCATACAGATTCACATCAACATTTACATCATTTTTCCACCTGATATGATAATGAAAATTACAGGGTTTATTAGCACAGCCAAGACCTAAATAGTCGCATAAACCGCTAGTGCAATTTATCTCTGGTATTTGTTCCACAGAATTTGAAACTTTGCTAGAAATTCCCAATCGAGAAGTCTTTATCCACACATATACACATCATATACATCATTTTTCCACCTGATATGAAAAAGAAATTGACAGGGTTTATTAGCACAGCCAAGACCTAAATAGCTACATATACCGCTAGTGTAATTTATCTCTGGTATTTGTTCCACAAAATTTTAAAGTTTGCTAGAAATTTTCACTCGAGAAGTCTTTATCCATACAGATTCAGATCAACATTTACATCATTTTTCCACCTGATATGAAAATGAAAATCGCAGGGTTTATTAGCACAGCCAAGACTTAAATAGCCGTATATACCGCTAGTGCAATTTATCTCTGGTATTTGTTCCACAGAATTTTAAAGTTTGCTAGAAATTCTCACTCGAGAAGTCTTTATCCATACAGATTCACATCAACATTTAAATCACTTTTCCACCTTATATGAAAATGAAAATCGCAGGATTTATTAGCACAGCCAAGACCTAAATATCCGTATATACCGCTAGTGCAACTTATCTCTGTTATTTGCTCTATAGAATTTTTAAATTTGCTAGAAATTCTCACTCGAGAAGTCTTTATGTACACATATACACATCATATACATCATTTTTCCATCTGATAAAAAACAGAAATTCGCAGGGTTTATTAGCACAGCCAAGACTTTAATAGCTGCACTTACCGCTAGTGCAATTTATCTCTGGTATTTGCTCCACAGAATTTTAAACTTTGCTAGAAATTTTCACTCGAGAAGTCTTTATCCACAAAAATACACATCATTTACATCATTTTTCCACCTGATATGAAAATGAAATTCGCAGGGTTTATTAGCACAGCCAAGACCTTAATAGCCGTATATACCGCTAGTGCAATTTATCTCTGGTATTTGCTTTACAGAATTTTAAAGTTTGCTAGAAATTCTCACTCGAGAAGTTTTTATGCACACAAATTCACATCATATACATCATTTTTCCACCTGATATGCAAATGAAAATCGCAGGGATTATTAGCACAGCCTGGACCTAAATAGCCGTATATACCGCTAGTACAATATCTCTGTTATTTGCTCTACAGAATTTGAAACTTTGCTAGAAATTGTCACTCGAGAAGTCTTTATCCATACAGATTTACATCAACATTTACATCATTTTTCCACCTATTATGAAAATAAAATTCGCAGGGTTTATTAGCACAGCCAAGACCTAAATAGCCGCATATACCGCTAGTGCAATTTATCTCTAGTATTTGTTCCACAGAATTTGAAACTTTGCTAGAAATTGTCACTCGAGAAGCCTTTATCCATACAGATTCACATCAACATTTACATCATTTTTCCACCTGATATGATAATGAAACTCGCAGGGTTTATCAGCACAGGCAAGGCCTAAACAGCCGTGTATATCGCTAGTGCAATTTATCTCTGGTATTTGTTTCACAGAATTTTAAAGTTTGCTAGAAATTGTCACTCGAGAAGTCTTTATCCATACAGATTTACATCAACATTTACATCATTTTTCCACCTATTATGAAAATGAAATTCGCATGGATTATTAGCACAGCCAAGACCTTAAAACGCGCATATATCGCTAGTGCAATTTATCTCTAGTATTTGCTCCACAGAATTTTATAATTTACTAGAAATTCTCACTCGAGAAGTCTTTATGCACACAAATACACATCATATACATCATTTTTCCACCTGAAAAAAAAATTAAATTCGCAGGGTTTATTAGCACAGAAAAGACCTAAATAGCCGCATATACCACTAGTGCAATTTATCTCTGGTATTTGCTCCACAGAATTTTAAAATTGACTAGAAATTCTCACTCGAGAAGGCTTTATGCACACAAATACACATCATATACATCATTTTTCCACCTGATATGAAAATGAAATTCGCAGGGTTTATTAGCACAGCCAAATCCTAAATAGCCGCATATACCGCTAGTGCAATTTATCTCTGGTATTTGCTCCACAGAATTTTAAAATTTGCTATAAATTGTCACTCGAGAAGTCTTTATCCATACAGATTTACATCAACATTTACATCATTTTTCCACCTGATATGAAAATGTCACTCGCAGGTTTTATTAGCACAGCCAAGACCTTAACAGCCGTATATACCGCTAGTGCAATTTATCTCTGGTATTTGTTCCACAGAATTTTAAAGTTTGCTAGAAATTCTCACTCGAGAAGTCTTTATCCATACAGATTCACATCAACATTTACATCACTTTTCCACCTGATATGAAAATGAAATTTTTAGGGTTTATTAACACAGCCAAGACCTTAAAAGCCGTATATACCGTTTGTGCAATTTATCTCTAGTATTTGCTCCATATAATTTTATAGTTTACTAGAAATTCTCACTCGAGAAGTCTTAATGCACACAAATACACATCATATACATCATTTTCCCACCTGATATGAAAATAAAAGTCGCAGGGTTTATAAGCACAGCCAAGACCTAATTAGCCGCATATATTGCTAGTGCAATCTATCTCTGGTATTTGCTCCACAGAATTTTAAAGTTTACTAGAAATTCTCACTCGAGAAGTCTTTATGCACACAAATACACATCATATACATCATTTTTCCACCTGATATGAAAATGAAATTTGCCGGGTTTATTAGCATAGCCAAGACCTAAGTAGCCGCATATACCGCTAGTGCAATTTATCTCTGGTATTTGCTCCACAGAATTTTAAAATTTACTAGAAATTCTCACTCGAGAAGTCTTTATGCACACAAATACACATCATATACATCATTTTTCCACCTGATATGAAAATGAAATTCGCAGGGTTTATTAGCACAGCAAAATCCTAAATAGCCGCATATACCGCTATTGCAATTTATCTCTGGTATTTGTTCCACAGAATTTTATAATTTGCTATAAATTGTCACTCGAGATGTCTTTATTCATACAGATTCACATCAACATTTACATCATTTTTCCACCAGATATGAAAATGAAACTCGCAGGTTTTGTTAGCACAGCCAAGACCTAAACAGCCGTATATACCGCTAGTGCAATTTAACTCTGGTATTTGTTCCACAGAATTTTAAAGTTTGCTAGAAATTCTCACTCGAGAAGTCTTTATCCATACAGATTCACATCAACATTTACATCACTTTTCCACCTGATATGAAAATGAAATTCTCAGGGTTTATTAGCACAGCCAAGACCTTAAAAGCCATATATACCGCTAGTGCAGTTTATCTCTAGTATTTGCTCCATATAATTTTATAGTTTACTAGAAATTCTCACTCGAGAAGTATTTATGCACACAAATACAAATCATATACATCATTTTCCCACCTGATATGTAAATGAAAGTCGCAGGGTTTATTAGCACAGCCAAGACCTAATTAGCCGCATATACCGCTAGTGCAATTTATTTCTTGTATTTGCTCCACAGAATTTTAAAGTTTTCTAGAAATTCTCACTCGAGAAGTCTTTATGCACACAAATACACATCATATACATCATTTTTCCACCTGATATTTTAATGAAAATTGCAGCGTTTATAAGCACAGCCAAGACCTAAATAGCCGCTTATACCGCTAGTGCAATTTATCTCTGGTATTTGTTCCACAGATTTTTAAAATTTGCTAGAAATTGTCACTCGAGAAGTCTTTATCCATACAGATTCACATCAACATTTACATCATTTTTCCACCTGATATGAAAATGAAATTCGCAGAATTTATTAGAACAGCCAAGACCTAAACAGCCGCATATACCGCTAGTGCAATTTATCTCTAGTATTTGCTTCAGATAATTTTATAATTTACTAGAAATTCTCACTCGAGAAGTCTTTATGCACAAAAATACACATCATATACATCATTTTGCCACCTGATATGAAAATGAAATTAGCAGGGTTTATAAGCACAGCAAAAACCAAAATAGCCGCATATACCGCTAGTGCAATTTATCTCTGGTATTTGTTCCACAGAATTTTAAACTTTGCTAGAAATTCTCAATCGAGAAGTCTTTATCCACATATATACACATCATATACATCATTTTTCCAACTGATATGAAAAAGAAATTCGCAGGGTTTATTAGCACAGCCAAGACCTAAATAGCCGCATATTAGGCTAGTGTAATTTATCTCTGGTATTTGTTCCACAGAATTTTAAAATTTGCTAGAAATTTTCACTCAAGAATTCTTTATCCATACAGATTCACAACAACATTTACATCATTTTTCCACCTGATATGGAAATGAAACTCGCAGGGTTTATTAGCACAGCCAAGACTTTAATAGCCGCATATACCGCTAGTGCAATAATTTATCTCTGATATTTGTTCCACAGAATTTTAAAGTTTGCTAGAAATTCTCAGAGAAGTCTTTATGCACACAAATACACATCATATACATCATTTTTCCACCTGAAATGAAAATGAAATTCGCAGGGTTTATTAGCACAGCCAAGACCTAAATAGCCGCATATACCGCTAGTGCAATTTATCTCTGGTATTTGTTCCACATAATTTTACTTTAATAGCCGTATATACCGCTAGTGCAATTTATCTCTAATATTTGTTCCACAGAATTTTAAAGTTTGCTAGAAATTCTCACTCGAGAAGTCTTTATCCATACAGATTCACATCAACATTTACATCACTTTTCCACCTGATATGAAAATGAAAATCGCAGGGTTTATTAGCACAGCCAAGACCTGAATAGCCATATATACCGCTAGTGCAATTTATCTCTGTTATTTGCTCTATAGAATTTTTAAATTTGCTAGAAATTCTTACTCGAGAAGTATTTATGTACACATATACACATCATATACATCATTTTTCCATCTGTTAAAAAAAGAAATTCGCAGGGTTTATTAGCACAGCTAAGACCTAAATAGCCGTATATACCGCTAGTGCAATTTATCTCTGGTATTTGCTATACAGAATTTTTAAGTTTGCTAGAAATTCTCACTCGAGAAGTCTTTATGTACACAAATATTCATCATATACATCATTTTTCCACCTGATATGAAAATGAAAATCGCAGGGTTTATTAGCACAGCCTGGACCTAAATAGTTGTATATATCGCTAGTGCAATTTATTTTTGGTATTTGTTCCACAGAATTTTAAAGTTTGCTAGAAATTCTCACTCGAGAAGTCTTTATCCATACAGATTCACATCAACATTTACATCACTTTTCCACCTGATATGAAAATGAAATTCGCAGGGTTTATTAGCACAGCCAAGACCTTAATAGCCGTTTATACCGCTAGTGCAATTTATCTCTAGTATTTGCTCCATAAAATTTTATATTTTACTAGAAATTCTCACTCGAGAAGTCTTTATCCATACAGATTCACATCAATATTTACATCACTTTTCCACCTGGTATGAAAATGAAATTCGCAGGGTTTATTAGCACAGCCAAGACCTAAATAGCCACATATACCGCTAGTGCAATTTATGTCTGGTATTTGCTCCGCAGAATTTTAAAGTTTACTAGAAATTCTCACTCGAGAAGTCTTTATGCACACAAATACACATCATATACATCATTTTTCCACCTGATATGAAGATAAAATTCGCAAAGTTTATTAGCACAGCCAAAACCTAAATAGCCGCATATACCGCTAGTGCAATTTATCTCTGGTATTTGCTCTACAGAATTTTAAAGTTTACTAGAAATTCTCACTCGAGAAGTCTTTATGCACACAAATACACATCATATACATCATTTTTCCACCTGATATGAAACAGAAATTAGCAGGATTTATTAGCACAGCCAAGACCTAAATAGCCGCATATACCGCTAGTGTAATTTATCTCTGGTATTTGCTCCACAGAATTTTAAAGTTTGCTAGAAATTCTCACTCGAGAAGTATTTATGTACATAAATACACATCATATACATCATTTTTTCACCTTATATGAAAACGAAATTCGCACGGTTTATTAGCACAGCCAAGACCTAAATAGCCGTATATACCGCTAGTGCAATTTATCTCTGGTATTTGTTCCACAGAATTTTAAAGTTTGTTAGAAATTCTCACTCGAGAAGCCTTTATCCATACAGATTCACATCAACATTTACATCATTTTTCCACCTGATATGAAAATGAAAATCGCAGAGTTTATTAGCACAGCCAAGATCTAAATAGCCGTATATACCGCTAGTGCAATTTATCTCTGGTATTTATTTCACAAAATTTTGAAATTTGCTAGAAATTCTCACTCGAGAAGTCTTTATCCATACAGATTCACATCAACATTTACATCATTTTTTCACCCGTTATGAAAATGAAACTCGCAGGGTTTATTAGCACAGCCAAGACCTAAACAGCCGTATACACCGCTAGTGCAATTTATCTCTGGTATTTGTTCCACAGAATTTTAAAATTTGCTAGAAATTCTCACTCGAGAAGTCTTTATCCATACAGATTCACATCAACATTTACATCATTTTTCCACCTGATATAAAAATGAAAGTCGCAGGGTTTATTAGCACAGCCAAGACCTAAATAGCCGAGTATACCGCTAGTGCAATTTATCTCTAGTATTTTCTCCAGATAGTTTTATTATTTACTAGAACTTCTCACTCGAGAAGTCTTTATGTACAAATACACATCATATACATCATTTTTCCGCCTGATTTGAAAATAAAATTCGCAGGGTTTATTAGCACAGCCAAGACCTAAATAGCCGTATATACCGCTAGTGCAATTTATCTCTGGTATTTGCTCCACAGAATTTTAAAATTTGCTGGAAATTGTCACTCGAGAAGTCTTTATCCATACAGATTCATATCAACATTTACATCATTTTTCCACCTGATATGAAAATGAAATTCGCAGGGTTTATTAGCACAGCCAAGACCTAAATAGCCGCATATACCGCTAGTGCAATTTATCTCTAATATTTGTTCCACAGAATTTTAAACTTTGCTAGAAATTGTCACTCGAGAAGTCTTTATCCATACAGATTCACATCAAAATTTACATCATTTTTGCACCTGATATGATAATGAAAATTGCAGGGTTTATTAGCACAGGCAAGACCTAAACAGCTGTATATATCGCTAGTGCAATTTATCTCTGGTATTTGTTCCACAGAATTTTAAAGTTTGCTAGAAATTCTCACTCGAGAAGTCTTTATCCATACAGATTCACATCAAAATTTACATCATTTTTGCACCTGATATGATAATGAAAATTGCAGGGTTTATTAGCACAGGCAAGACCTAAACAGCTGTATATATCGCTAGTGCAATTTATCTCTGGTATTTGTTCCACAGAATTTTAAAGTTTGCTAGAAATTCTCACTCGAGAAGTCTTTATCCATACAGATTCAAATTAACATTTACATCACTTTTCCACCCGTTTTGAAAATGAAATTCGCATGGATTATTAGCACAGCCAAGACCTAAAAAGGCGCATATACCGCTAGTGCAATTTATCTCTAGTATTTGCTCCAGATAATTTTATAATTTACTTGAAATTCTCACTCGAGAAGTCTTTATCCACACAAATAAACATCATATACATCATTTTCCCACCTGGTATGAACCGCTAGTGCAATTTATCTCTGGTATTTGTTCCACAGAATTTTAAAGTTTGCTAGAAATTTTCACTCGAGAAGTCTTTATCCATACAGATTCACATTAACATTTACATTATTTTTCCACCTGATATGAAAATTAAATTCGCAGGGTTTATTAGCACAGCCAAAACCTAAATAGCCGCATATACCGCTAGTGCAATTTATCTCTGGTATTTGTTCCACAGAATTTTAAACTTTGCTAGAAATTGTCACTCGAGAAGTCTTTATCCATACAGATTCACATCAAAATTTACATCATTTTTGCACCTGATATGATAATGAAAATTGCAGGGTTTATTAGCACAGGCAAGACCTAAACAGCTGTATATATCGCTAGTGCAATTTATCTCTGGTATTTGTTCCACAGAATTTTAAAGTTTGCTAGAAATTCTGACTCGAGAAGTCTTTATCCATACAGATTCACATTAGCATTTACATCACTCTTCCACCCGTTTTGAAAATGAAATTCGCATGGATTATTAGCACAGCCAAGACCTTAAAGGCGCATATACCGCTAGTGCAATTTATCTCTAGTATTTGCTCCACAGAATTTTATAGTTTACTAGAAATTCTCACTCGAGAAGTCTTTATACACACAAATACACATCATATACATCATTTTTCCACCTGATATGAAAATAAAATTCGCAGGGTTTATTAGCACAGCCAAGACCTAATTAGCCGCATATACCGCTAGTGCAATTTATCTCTGGTATTTGCTCCACAGAGTTTTAAAATTTACTAGAAATTCTCACTCGAGAAGTCTTTATACACACCAATACACATCATATACATCATTTTTCCACCTGATATGAAAATGAAATTTGCAGGGTTTATTAGCACAGCCAAAACCTAAATAGCCGCATATACCGCTAGTGCAATTTATCTCTGGTATTTGTTCCACAGAATTTTAAAGTTTGCTATAAATTGTCACTCGAGAAGTCTTTATCCATACAGATTCACATCAACATTTACATCATTTTACCACCTGATATGAAAATGAAACTCGCAGGTTTTATTAGCACAGCCAAGACCTAAATAGCCGTATATACCGCTAGTGCAATTTAACTCTGGTATTTGTTCCACAGAATTTTAAACTTTGCTAGAAATTCTCACTCTAGAAGTCTTTATCCATACAGATTCACATCAACATTTACATCACTTTTCCACCTGATATGAAAATGAAAATCGCAGGGTTTATTAGCACAGCCAAGACCTTAATAGCCGTATATACCGCTAGTGCAATTTATCTTTAGTGTTTGCTCCATATAATTTTAAAATTTACTAGAAATTCTCACTCGAGAAGTCTTTATGCACACAAATACACATCATTTACATCATTTTTCCACCTGATATGAAAATGAAATTCGCAGGGTTTATTAGCACAGCCAAGACCTGAATAGCCGTATATACCGCTAGTGCAATTTATCTCTGTTATTTGCTCTATAAAATTTTTAAATTTGCTTGAAATTCTCACTCGAGAAGTCTTTATGTACACATATACACATCATATACATCATTTTTCCATCTGATAAAAAAAAGAAATTCGCAGGGTTTATTAGCACAGCCAAGACCTGATCAGCCGTATATACCGCTAGTGCAATTTATCTCTGGTATTTGTTCCACAGAATTTTAAACTTTGCTAGAAATTTTCACTCGAGAAGTCTTTATCCACACAAATACACATCATTTACATCATTTTTCCACCTGATATGAAAATGAAATTCGCAGGGTTTATTAGCACAGCTAAGACCTAAATAGCCGTATATACCGCTAGTGCAATTTATCTCTGGTATTTGCTCTACAGAATTTTAAAGTTTGCTAAAAATTCTCACTCGGGAAGTCTTTATGTACACAAATACTTATCATATACATCATTTTTCCACCTGATATGAAAATGAAACTCGCAGGGATTATTAGCACAGCCTGGACCTAAATAGCCGTATATACCGCTAGTACAATATCTCTGGTATTTGTTCCACAGAATTTTAAAGTTTGCTAGAAATTGTCACTCGAGAAGTCTTTATCCATACAGATTTACATCAACATTTACATCATTTTTCCACCTGATATGAAAATAAAATTCGCAGGGTTTATTAGCACAGCCAAAACCTAAATAGCCGCATATACCGCTAGTGCAATTTATCTCTGGTATTTGTTCCACAGAATTTTAAAGTTTGCTAGAAATTCTCATTCGAGAAGTCTTTATCCATACACATTCACATCAACATTTACATCACTTTTTCACCTGATATGCAATTTATCTCTAGTATTTGCTCCATAAAAATTTATATATTACTAGAAATTCTCACTCGAGAAGTCTTTATCCATACAGATTCACATCAATATTTACATCACTTTTCCACCTGATATGAAAATGAAATTCGCAGGGTTTATTAGCACAGCCAAGACCTTAATAGCCGTATATACCGCTACTGCAATTTGTCTCTAGTATTTGCTCCATAAAATTTTATATTTTACTAGAAATTCTCACTCGAGAAGTCTTTATGCACACAAATACACATCATATACATCATTTTTCCACCTGATATGAAAATGAAATTCGCAGGGTTTATT
The DNA here is from genome assembly GCA_932526605.1 of Nephrotoma flavescens. NCBI lineage: Eukaryota > Metazoa > Arthropoda > Insecta > Diptera > Tipulidae > Nephrotoma > Nephrotoma flavescens. Next base: position 142,413 of record CAKOBK010001035.1, read on the forward strand.
AGCACAGCCAAGACCCAAATAGCCGCATATACCGCTAGTGCAATTTATCTCTGGTATTTGCTCCACAGAATTTTAAAGTTTACTAGAAATTCTCACGCGAGAAGTCTTTATACACTCAAATACACATCATATACATCATTTTTCCACCTGATATGAAGATGAAATTCGCAGGGTTTATTAGCACAGCCAAAACCTAAATAGCCGCATATACCGCTAGTGCAATTTATCTCTGGTATTTCCCTCACAGAATTTAAAAATTTACTAGAAATTCTCACTCGAGAAGTCTTTATGCACACAAATACACATCATATACATCATTTTTCCACCTGATATGAAGATGAAATTCGCAGGGTTTATTAGCAAAGCGAAGACCTGAATAGCTGCTTATACCGCATGTGCAATTTATCTCTGGTATTTGTTCCACAGAATTTTAAAGTTTGCTAGAAATTGTCACTCGAGAAGTCTTTATCCATACAGATTCACATCAACATTTACATCATTTTTCCACCTGATATGAAAAAGGAACTCGCAGGGTTTATTAGCACAGCCAAGACCTAAATAGCCGCATATACCGCTAGTGCAATTTATCTCTGGTATTTGCTCCACAGAATTTTAAAGTTTGCTAGAAATTCTCACTCGAGAAGTCTTTATGTACACAAATACACATCATATACATCATTTTTCCACCTGATATGAAAATGAAAATCGCAGGGTTTATTAGCACAGCCAAGACCTATATAGACGTATATACCGCTAGTGCAATTTATTTCTGGTATTTGTTCCACAGAATTTTAAAGTTTGCTAGAAATTCTCACTCGAGAAGTCTATCCATACAGATTCACATCAAGATTTACATAATTTTTCCACCTGATATGAAATTGAAATTCGCAGGGTTTATTAGCACAGCCAAGATCTAAATAGCCAAATATACCGCTAGTGCAATTTATTTCTAGTATTTTCTCCAGATAGTTTTATAATTTACTAGAATTTCTCACTCGAGAAGTCTTTATGTACATAAATACACATCATATTCATCATTTTTCCACCTGATATGAAAATGAAATTCGCAGGGTTTATTAGCACAGCCAAAACCAAATTAGCCGCATATACCGCTAGTGCAATTTATCTCTGGTATTTGTTCCACAGAATTTTAAAGTTTGCTAGAAATTCTCACTCGAGAAGTCTTTATCCATACAGATTCACATCAACATTTACATCATTTTTCCACCTTATAAGAAAATTAAATTCGCAGGGTTTATTAGCACAGCCAAGACCTAAATAGCCGTTTATACCGCTAGTGCAATTTATCTCCAGTATTTGTTCCAGATAATTTTATAATTTACTTAAAATTCTCACTCGAGAAGTCTTTATCCACACAAATAAACATCATATACATCATTTTTCCACCTGGTATAAAAATGAAATTCGCAGGGTTTATTAGCACAGCCAAGACCTAAATAGACGCATATACTGCTAGTACAATTTATTTCTGGTATTTGTTTCACAGTATTTTAAAGTTTGCTAGAAATTTTCACTCGAGAAGTCTTTATCCATACAGATTCACATTAACATTTACAGCATTTTACCACCTGATATGAAAATGAAACTCGCAGGTTTTATTAGCACAGCCAAGACCTAAATAGCCGTATATACCGCTAGTGCAATTTATCTCTGGTATTTGTTCCACAGAATTTTAAACTTTGCTAGAAATTCTCACTCGAGAAGTCTTTATCCATACAGATTCACATCAACATTTAAATCACTTTTCCACCTGATATGAAAATGAAATTCTCAGGGTTTATTAGCACAGCCAAGACCTTAATAGCCGTATATACCGCTAGTGCAATTTATCTCTAGTATTTGCTCCATATAATTTTATAATTTACTAGAAATTCGCACTCGAGAAGTCTTTATGTACACAAATACACATCATATACATTATTTTTCCACCTGATATGAAAATGAAATTCGCAGGGTTTATTAGCACAGCCAAGACCTAAATAGCCGCATAAACTGCTAGTGCAATTTATCTCTGGTATTTGCTCCACAGAATTTTAAAATTTACTAGAAATCCTCACTCGAGAAGTCTTTATGCACGCATATTTATTAGGAGAGGAAAAGAAATTAACTAAGATTCCCTTAGTAGCGGCGAGCGAAATGGGAAGAGTCCAGCATTAAGTTATTCTACTGATTACTTGTAGAATGGAAATTCAATGTAAAAGGAGTATCTATTATCTTAGGCATTTTGATTATATGTTCAAGTCCATCTTGAATGGGGCCATTTACCCATAGAGGGTGCCAGACCCGTAGAAACTATAATCTTGTTTAAGAAGATATCTCTAGAGAGTCGTGTTGCTTGATAGTGCAGCACTAAGTTGGTGGTAAACTCCATCTAAGACTAAATATAACCACGAGACCGATAGCGAACAAGTACCGTGAGGGAAAGTTGAAAAGAACTCTGAATAGAGAGTTAAACAGTACGTTAAACCACTAAGAGGTTAAACCCAATGAACCCGAACTTGTAAAAGAATAGATTCATTGATATAATAATTGATTTTATCATGAAATTATATTATGCACTTTTCTTCTATTATCACATTGCGATGTGTTATCAACATACTACAAATGTAGATATTTGTCAATGATTTTATATGAAGCTCCTTTCGCATTCACTTGTGAATGTTTCTTAAGGAACTATAAAAATATCTGCCAATATGATGACACATGTATCTGATCGTACAAGCATATTTGCTGCGAATATCGTAACGGTTTATTTTATATAAATGCAGTTCGAGTAAACGATCATATCGGCAATGAAATGATTTGGGATACCTTTGGGACCCATCTTGAAACACGGACCAAGGAGTCTAGTATATGTGCGAGTCATTGGGCTTTTAAGCATAAAGGCATAATTAACGTAACTAATATATGGGATTACATGTAACTTTATATAATTGCATCTTCATCCATGGGCGTTTTAATCAACTCATATTGCTTATGTTTTATGAGTTAAAGCGTACTGTAAGCATATATACTGTGACCCGAAAGATGGTGAACTATACCTGATCAGGTCGAAGTCAGGGGAAACCCTGATGGAGGATCGTAGCAGTTCTGACGTGCAAATCGATAGTCAGAATTTGGTATAGGGGCGAAAGACCAATCGAACCATCTAGTAGCTGGTTCCCTCCGAAGTTTCCCTCAGGATAGCTGGTGCATATTAATATTTGGGAAAATAGTCTTATCTGGTAAAGCGAATGATTAGAGGAATTGGGGCCGAAACGACCTCAACCTATTCTCAAACTATAAATGGGTAAGATCCTCGACTTTCTTGATTGAAGTCTCAGAGGTTCTTTAATGATATATTGTGCCTAGTGGGCCACTTTTGGTAAGCAGAACTGGCGCTGTGGGATGAACCAAACGTTATGTTACGGCGCCAAAATTAATGACTCATTCAGATACCATGAAAGGTGTTGCTTGCTTAAGACAGCAGGACAGTGGACATGGAAGTTGTAACCCGCTAAGGAGTGTGTAACAACTCACCTGCCGAAGCAACTAGCCCTTAAAATGGACTGCGCTCAAGTCATATGCCTGTACATAACCGATATGGCAAATTTAATTATACTATTAAAATCAAGTTATATTGAGTAGGAGGGTACAATGATATGCATTGAAGTGTTTGGTGTAAGCCTGCATGGAGCTGTCATTGGCATAGATCTTGGTGGTAGTAGCAAATAATCGAATGAGATCTTGGAGGACTGATGTGGAGAAGGGTTTCGCGTGAACAGTGATTGATCACGAGCTAGTCGGTCCTAAGCTCTATGCAAAAGCTGTAGTAAACTTGAATATTTTTTATTATTAAACATAAAAAATAATTCATTGAGAGCGAAAGGGAATACGGTTCCAATTCCGTAACCTGTTGAGTGTACGCTTTTAAGATTGTATATTAACATGTTATGGTGAACATTCATCCTGGTAACAGGAATTGCCATAGAGACGCCATCGGGATATACCGAAAGAGTTTTCTTTTCTGTTTTATAGACATATTACCATGGAAGTCTTTCGCAGAGAGATATGGTAAAAAGTCTAGAAGAGCATGACATTTACTGTTGTGTCGGTGTTCTCCCTTCGGACCTTGAAAATCTATGGAAGGGTAACGCAAATTCTCAACAGACCGTACCGATATCTGCAGGTGGTCTCCAAGATGAAGAGTCTCTAGTCGATAGATTAATGTAGGTAAGGGAAGTCGGCAAATTAGATCCGTAACTTCGGGATAAGGATTGGCTCTGAAAATTGAGATGGCTCGGGCTTGATTAGGATGTAATAATATGACTAATAGTATTTTTTCATTTGAGTGAAGGTATTATATGTACTATCCTCAGATTCGAAGGAATACGCCAAGTCGCCATTACGGAATATTCTTGCTAAATATAAGATTAAATTATTTTATTCTTAAACGATCATCATTTAACAATTAATTTAGAACTGGCACGGACCAGGGGAATCCGACTGTCTAATTAAAACAAAGCATTGTGATGGCCCTAGCGGGTGATGACACAATGTGATTTCTGCCCAGTGCTCTGAATGTCAACGTGAAGAAATTCAAGCAAGCGCGGGTAAACGGCGGGAGTAACTATGACTCTCTTGGCGGGAGTAACTATGACTCTCTTAAACTGCACTATTAATTTAAGAGATCATAGACGTGCCTATCTTGCTCTTTCCCAAGGAGGAGCGTGGAGGTAACGGTGTGAGTAGTAATACGATCACCAGAGCCTCCACCACAACATCTAGCGCGTTTTTGGATCACATTAAAAACACAGTGATTCCAACCGCCGACCTTCACTCTAATGAACTCCTGGCCATCGCTAACGAAGCCCACTTGGCCAGCAAAGAATTGACGCTTTGCAAATTGGTCGCCTGCCTACATAACTTTCTTCCGCATCGGGTTGTAAGACCAAGGCGACAAGTTCGCGAAGAGCAGCCTTCAAATAGAAGGAATGCGAGAAGAATGGATTATGCACGAACCCAGAGAAATTTTTATAAACACCAGGGCCGATGCATTAAATCAATTATAGAAGGTTCCATTACGGTGCCAGTTCCCAATAAAAAACTGATGATACCGTTTTGGAGGGCAACGATGGAACAGGAAGAGTATGTATCGCCGTCTGATGAGGAAGAATTGAGTGACTACAGCGATATCTGGGCACCCATCACCCTAGATGAGATCAAACAACACCTACCACCGATCTCATCATCATCGGGCCCGGACGGTATTTCGCCCCGAGATCTGCGAAATACCTCGGAAACCTCATTGATGATTGTTTACAATCTATTAATGTGGTGTGAGCAATGCCCACAACAATTTCTAAAGGCAAAGACAATATTCTTTCCAAAGAAATGTGGGCCGTCCGAGCCCGGTAATTTTAGACCAATTACCATTCCATCAGTGTGTGCTAGACATCTGCACAGTATTATCGCCAACAGGATCAACAATAAGTTCAACTTTGATCCTCGTCAACGAGCCTTCCGACCTACAAACGGATGCGCCGATAATACTACACTTCTGGACATGGTACTTCGCCATTATCGCAAAGAGTCAATATCTTGTTACATGGCCTCTCTGGACATAAGCAAAGCATTTGATTCCGTTTCCCATAATACCATCTTTGGGACCATTAAAACATACGGAATGCCAGAGGGGTTTGTTGCCTATATGAAATTCGTATATGGTAACTCCACAACAAGATTGACCGGCGATGGCTGGGTCAGTGATGTGGTTCATCCGAAAAGGGGTGTGAAACAAGGAGACCCCCTTTCGCCAGTTCTGTTTAACATGGTTATAAACAGACTGTTGCGAAAGCTACCGGATAAAGTGGAAGTGTCCCTTGGTGGCACCAACATTAATGCGATAGCGTTTGCCGACGATATTATGCTTACGGCCGCCACACCGGCCGGCCTCCAACTACTATTGGATCGAACGCATGAGTTTTTAACTGAATGCGGCATGAAAACAAACCGATCCAAATGTTTCAGTATTAGTATTGAAGCCAGTGGTAAAAAAAAGCATACATATGTCGGCCAACGCACATTTAGCATCGGGGGTCATAATATCCCCGCTCTCAAAAGAACAGATGAGTGGTGCTACCTAGGCATTAATTTTACAGCCGACGGAAGATGTAAAATCTTTCCGCAAAGCCTCTTAGAGCCAAGATTGGCAAATCTAAAGAAGGCCCCACTAAAGCCCCAACAAAGGCTCCACGCATTGCGAACTGTCATGATACCACAATTGTATCACCGTCTTACCCTAGGCAGTGTTATGATTGGCAGTCTTAATAAAACCGATGCTATAATTCGAGGTGCAGTAAGAAATTGGCTAAATCTTCCTAAAGATGTACCAAATGCATTCTTCCACGCGCCCATAAGCGACGGCGGCCTCGGGATTCCCGCGGTTCGTTGGATCGCTCCGTGGTTGAGAATGCACTGCTTAGAAGGCCTCGAACTGCCAAACGAACAGGCAACATTGACCGCTAACACCTTCCTGGCCAATGAAATAGATATAGCAAAGCGGCGACTGCTGGTTGATGGAGAGTTTCTTTCCACAAGAGCTGACATTGACTCGTTTTGGAGCAACAAATTGCATACATCAGTTGACGGATCTGGTTTAAAGGAGGCTTCACATGCCCCGTATGCGCACAGATGGATAAGAGAACCATCCAGGCTACTATCAGGGCGTGACTTCGTTAATTGTCTCAAGCTACGGATAAACGCTCTCCCCTCAAAATCACGTACCACTAGGGGCAGAGCGCGCTTGGACAGACAATGTCGCGCGGGGTGTATGACTAGTGAAACCACTAATCATATACTCCAAGGGTGTCATAGAACACATGGTAGCAGGGTGGAACGACATAATGATGTCGTTAAGTTCATCAAGCGCAGCCTGGACGAGCAGGGTTGGGTAACCAGCCTTGAGCCTCGTTTCGAAACATCTACAGGTATAAAGAAACCAGACCTGATTTCCGTCATCGACAATGTAGCAATTGTTATTGATGCTCAAGTTGTCACAGATGGAAGAGCTCTCGACGACGCACACAACGCCAAGGTGAGGAAGTATAATGTTGATGAGATTAAACGCCTTGTTAAGGAAAGGTTTAATGTACCCGGAGTGGTGGTGACAGCCGCTACTCTCAACTGGCGAGGTATATGGGCCAAGCAATCCATCAACAAGCTTCTATCCCTTGGCATAATTAAAAAAAAAACCGCCGCTCTGATCAGTACCCGAGTTGCGATAGGTGGAGTACAGAGTTTTAGAATTTTTAATAGATCTACTCTGGTAACACCTCGAACTGGAGTGGGATAAAATAATTGATAACGATCTTCTACATGCGTGCTGCCGGCGCAACCATCATACAGGCACAATAACTTGAGTGTTTTTTAGTGAGTAAGAGTCTCACACTTCTATGTGACTAGTAGTTACAGTCATAGAGTCCATGATGGATTTTTCTCTCAAGTCATAAAAAAAAAAAAAAAAAAAAAAAAAAAAAATAGCCAAATGCCTCGTCATCTAATTAGTGACGCGCATGAATGGATTAACGAGATTCCCACTGTCCCACGCGCATGAATGGATTAACGAGATTCCAACTGTCCCTATCTACCCCACTCGGGGATAAGTAAATAGTGCTGCCTATAACTTATCAAAGCGATTAAAAATTCAATAAAACGTGAAATATTAAAGGAGTGATAAAATATATATAAACATATATATATTCTTATAAAAAGTCTTTTTAAAGACTAAATTACAAACTACTAAGTCTACTAATACCTCTCTGTGGTCCGAGGGGAGGCAACGAAGGAGTGGTTCCACCGTAAAGGTGAAATAAAAATCCACTGCACGGCTAAAATTAGTGCAGGGATTTAAGTAGATTTGAGGGTATAAAGTGGAGAGAATCAAATATTTAAAGCTAATTTAAATATCAAAACAAGCGTAGCTAAATTTATTTAGCGGATTACCCAGAGATATGGGTAAGGGGTCAAGGCGTGATCCGGGTCCATCTTCGCAAGAAGATGACTTCCAAAGAGCCTCTAAGAAGGCTAAACTAGACGAGAATCTGAATGATTCAACCTCGGATGCCGAGCTTGTCGGCAATGATGAGACGACGACTGAAGTTGAAAACACTTCGTCAAACAGAAGTGGTCAAGTAGCAAAAAGCGAACGACCCCATGAGAACCTCATGATTGAAATCGTTTCTCTTGAAACGATGCTTGAGCAAGTCAAAAACACGAAACTTACCGAACCTAAGTTTCGTGATCTAACCATGAAAATTAAAAACATGAAAATCCATATCCTCGAGGTGGTTGCGGAAACGAATCTGGTTGTTGGCAAACTGGAGGAAGCACGCAACCATAGGTGTACTTGCAGCCGGGAACCAAAAATGGTTATGGCGGAAAAGGCACCAAAGGTGGCTGCACGGGATTCAGTTCCCAGTGCTAATTCAGGCAAAACTGGAAACGTGGAAACCGATCCGAACGGAAACGGAGGAAAATGGCAAGTGGTCGGTAAAAAGCGAAAGAAACGGAGAAACAGAAAACGCTGGCCAAAACAGACAACAAAACGGATAATTATCTCAGCAAGGGATAATGAATCCAGCCTTACGACCACCGAGATAACAAAGAAAATCAAAGAAGTTATCCGACCTAGCGAATCGAACGTAAAGATTCACTATGTAACGAACGCCGGCCCGAAAGGTGTCGCGGTTACTGTCGATGCTTCCTCCGATTTGAAAGTTTTCACGGGAAACAAAGATCTGGAAGGCGTGGGTCTAGTAGCCACCGAACCAGCGCCTATAAAGAGATTACCGAAGGTAATTATCTTTGACGTCAGCTTTGATCTTGATGGGGACATGGTAACTAACTGTCTAATTAAACAAAACTGCCTGGATCAAAAAGATTTTAAGGTTCTATTTAGAACTGGTGCGAAAAACAAAGAGACCGCTCACTGGGTGGTAGAAGTAGAACCAGCAACCAAAAACATGTTGCTAAAGTGTGGTAAACTGCACGTGGACTGGGTTCGATGCTATGTGAGAGATTACGTGACTCCAACTAGGTGCTTTAGGTCCAGCGATACGGTCATATTGCAAAGAATTGTAGGGCTCCTGCTCTCATTCCTGCTCTCACTGTGCACATCATGGTCATGGCATCAAGGGATGTCCTAACAAAGACAAACCTGCCAGCTGCGCAAGCTGCAAAGAAATGCAAAAACCAAATGACCACCAAGTAGGTCGCGTTTCATGTAACGCATACAAAAGCGCTGTGCAACGCCTAAGATTTAATACTAAGCATGATGATTAGTCACAATCAAAGGAATTGTAATAGCAACCTACTAATCGCCCACCTCGACATGCAAGGTGCCAAGATAGTCGGATTCGAAATATGTGAAAGCATTTCCACCCACGACATAGATATTCTATGTATGCAAGAGCCACACTCTGTCAATGGTCAAATAAGCGGCATGCCTTCTACAGCCAGAGTAGCAAGAGGATGCTCTGAGAATCCCAAGACTGCAATTAGCATTCATAGTGTCGGCATGGACATGATGAAGCTAACTCAGGCTTGTGATAGCCACTGCACATGTGTTGAAATATCATCGGAAGCTGGTTCATTCTACCTGCTTTCAATTTACGCCCAATATAGTGAACCGATCGAGTACCATCTGTGCAAAATCGAAACGATCCTAGGCTCTTTATCGGGTCAACAAAAAAAGGTAATGATCGTCGGAGACTTCAATGCCAGAAGTAAAATGTGGCATGACCGTTTAACTGATGAAAACGGAAGAAAAGTAGAAAGTCTAGAAATGACCTCTTCATAATGAACTTGCAGGGACACCCAACGACGTTCTCGTCTAATGGGAACTCAAATATTGACCTAACAATAGTCAACGGAGCCTTGCTGGGCTCGATAGTTGGGTGGCGTGTAAGAGAAAATTGGACCTCTAGTGACCATAGAGTCATCACGTTCGAACTATCAAATGCACCACAGAAAAGTCCTCTTGCAAGTAACAAAACTCCAAGATTTGCCATAAAGATAGCTGATTGGGGTCTATTTGCTAGACAACTGGTCGGCTCTTGGGACAGTGTAGAAGCACTTCCTGAAATTAACTCGAGTGAAGAAATTGATGATCGTGTGGAGCTGATCACAACGCAGTTAACCAGTGTCTGCAACAACTCAATTCCAAAGAAGAGAGTGGCAAAGAGACAAAATAGTTGGTGGAACTCTAATCTAAGAAAACTTAGATCCTCAATGCACAAGCTCAGAAGAGCATACCAGAAGGAAAGAAACCAAATAGCAAAAGAGTTGAAATTGTCTCTCTTTAAAGCGGCATGGAATAAATACTTCCATGAAGTATTTATAGCTAAGCAAAGTAGTTTTCAAAGGTACATCACGGAACATGGTAACAATGACCCATGGGGACTTGTTTATAAATTTGCCGCCGGCAAAGCAAGACCACCTGAAGTCTTAAACACCATCAGGAAGACAAGTGGAGTCGTCACTGATACGTGGCATGACACACGCTTGGAGTTATTAAACTCGCTTCTGCCGGACGAAACACCTGACGTTACTGGGCCTCAAGCAGAAATGCGCGAGATCGCCACCAAATATAGTTGGATATCTGATGCTGAAGACCCCCCATTTACGTGGAAGGAGGTCAACATTGCCCTTACTTGCTTTAAGCGTAACAAGTCTCCCGGACTTGACAACTTGAACGCTGAAATAATCCAACTGGCTTGGCCCATTATAGGGACTTCCATAGTAAGATTATTAAACAGCTGCTTAAAATTTGGCTACTTTCCGAAGGCGTGGAAAAAGGGTGAAATGATTATAATCAGGAAACCTGGGGATAGAGATCCACTTTCTCCTAAGTCTTATAGACCAATCATGCTGCTACCTGTTATGGGGAAATTATTGGAAAGGCTACTAGCGGTTCGTATCTCTCCAAGAATCGAACAGAGCGGACTATTCTCGGACAAACAATTCGGTTTCCGACGTAGCATGTCTACTGAGGACGCGATAGTCCGCCTAACAAACACTGTCAAAACCCAAAGTTCGAAATATGTTATGGGTATTTTCTTGGATATAGCTGGAGCATTTGATAACTTAACGTGGCCTAGTGTCATTGCAAGTTTATCAGTTTACAATCTACCTGGAAACATCATAAATGTTTTCAAGAGTTACTTCAGCAACCGAACCGCAGAAATCAGAGACAAATATGGTTCAGTAACAAAACAAATTACAAAAAGATGTCCTCAGGGCTCAATCCTAGGACCCTTGATCTGGAATATCGTATTTAATACGAGTATGATGAATGACCAGGATGAAATAGCATTTGCAGATGACAAAGTCATCCTGGTGCACGGCAACTCGAGGCTTGAACTTCAACGCCAGGGTCAAACCGCCATAAATAACACGATACAATGGTGCGAAACGAATAAAATGTCACTATCTGTGGAAAAAACAGTGATGCTGCAACTAAAAGGCAAATTTGACTCTAGTCGACCACCAACAATATCACTAAGCGGTCGAAACATGAAAATGGTCAAGTGCGTTCGATATTTAGGAGTTGACCTAGATGAACGAATGGGAGTAACATCTCACGTTCTTAGAGTCTGTGAAAACGATAAGAAACTATTCCACTCATTGGCGAGAGTATCAAGAGAGGGATGGGGACTGAATCACAAAACACTTGTAATAATATACAAAGGTGTGGCGGAGGCGCAATTCACGTATGCCGCAGCTGGTTGGTATGACAGGTTAAACTGTCACCACATTAGATCACTTGAAAGTGCTCAGAGGAATATACTACTAGGAGTAACAAAGGCCTACCGAACGGTGTCTAAAGACGCTGTTGTAGTTCTGGCCGGCGTGCTCCCAGTGGATATTCTAATCAAAAAACGAGCGCTCATGTATCACCTTAGAAGAAGCGCTATGAATGAATCAGGTGACCATATACATGTCGCAGATAGTGAACTAATTCAATATAGAAACAAAAATGAAATCGCGCAAATGGCGGTTGACTTGTGGCAAAGAAGATGGAATGAATCAGCAAATGGAAGACACACATTTGCATTCATTCCAGACGTAAAAGTTCGTCTAAAAATGAAGCCACAAATAACAAGCTCGGTTAGTCAGGTAATCTCTGGGCATGGTAAGTTTAAGGCCTACCTCCAGAGATTCAAAATAATAAACCATTGTCGATGTCCATGCGGTTCGGAAGTTGAAGATGTAAACCACCTACTTTTCGAATGTAACGAGGTGACGGTCAAGTCAATAAAGCAAAAGTGGCTTGGTAATTCAAACATACATGAATTATCACTGCCAAAATTACTGAGTGCCGAAGTACTCCCACAGTTTCGGGCATATTGCGCCGAACTGATCAGCGTCTTAAAAGAACGTAACAGTGCGCTAGAGTAGACCGGGTAACCGGACGGTACATGTCTCCAAGCGACTAGGGATGGTAACGATACAATTTTTGAATTGTACGGCTAAACTGTACCTAGCACTATTATCAGCGAACTTGCTAATTTATTAACAATGCAATTACTGCAAAATGATGCTTGTGACCTGATACAAATTAAAAAATTCTTAGTTAAGGTTATACCTAGGTATAAAAACTAATGTAAATTTAACGTAAATGTTGACCACGACGGATAATGAATGTCTCTATCTACCCGAGGATGAAACAGCGTTCGCAGATGACAAAGTCATCCTGGTGCACGGCAACTCGAGGCTTGAACTTCAACGCCAGGGTCAAACCGCCATAAATAACACGATACAATGGTGCGAAACGAATAAAATGTCACTATCTGTGGAAAAAACAGTGATGCTGCAACTAAAAGGCAAATTTGACTCTAGTCGACCACCAACAATATCACTAAACGGTCGAAACATGAAAATGAACAAGTGCGTTCGATATTTAGGAGTTGACCTAGATGAACGAATGGGAGTAACATCTCACGTTCTTAGAGTCTGTGAAAACGCTAAGAAACTATTCCACTCATTGGCGAGAGTGTCAAGAGAGGGATGGGGACTGAATCACAAACCACTTGTAATAATAAACAAAGGTGTGGCGGAGGCGCAATTCACGTATGCCGCAGCTGGTTGGTATGACAGGTTAAACTGTCACCACATCAGATCACTTGAAAGTGCTCAGAGAAATATACTACTAGGAGTAACAAAGGCCTACCGAACGGTGTCTAAAGACGCTGTTGTAGTTCTGGCCGGCGTGCTCCCAGTGGATATTCTAATCAAAAAACGAGCGCTCATGTATCACCTTAGAAGAAGCGCTATGAATGAATCAGGTGACCATATACATGTCGCAGATAGTGAACGAATTCAATATAGAAACAAAAATGAAATCGCGCAAATGGCGGTTGACCTGTGGCAAAGAAGATGGAATGAATCAGCAAATGGAAGACACACATTTGCATTCATTCCAGACGTAAAAGTTCGTCTAAAAATGAAGCCACAAATAACAAGCTCGGTTAGTCAAGTAATCTCTGGGCATGGTAAATTTAAGGCCTACCTCCAGAGATTCAAAATAATAAACCATTGTCGATGTCCATGCGGTTCGGAAGTTGAAGATGTAAACCACCTACTTGTCGAATGTAACGAGGTGACGGTCAAGTCAATAAAGCAAAAGTGGCTTGGTAATTCAAACATACATGAATTATCACTGCTAAAATTACTGAGTGCCGAAGTACTCCCACAGTTTCGGGCATATTGCGCCGAACTGATCAGCGTCTTAAAAGAACGTAACAGTGCGCTAGAGTAGACCGGGTAACCGGACGGTACATGTCTCCAAGCGACTAGGGATGGTAACGATACAACTTTTGAATTGTACGGCTAAACTGTACCTAGCACTATTATCAGCGAACTTGCTAATTTATTAACAATGCAACTACTGCAAAATGATGCTTGTGACCTGATACATATTTAAAAATTCTTAGTTTAAGGTTATACCTAGGTATAAGAATTAATGTAAATTTAACGTAAATGTTGACCACGACGGATAATGAAATGTCCCTATCTACTTTGAGAAACAGAAAACGCTGGCCAAAACAGACAACAAAATGGATAATTATCTCAGCAAGGGATAATAAATGCAGCCTTACGATCACCGAGATAACAAAGAAAATCAAAGAAGTTATCCGACCTAGCGAATCGAAAGTAAAGATTCACTATGTAACGAACGCCGGCCAGAAAGGTGTCGCGGTTACTGTCGATGCTTCCTCCGATTTGAAAGTTTTCACGGAAAACAATGATCTGGAAGGCGTGGGTCTAGTAGCCCTACCGAACCAGCGCCTATAAAGAGATTACCGAAGGTAATTATCTTTGACGTCAGCTCTGATCTTGATGGAGACATGGTAACTAACTGTCTTATTAAACAAAATTGCCTGGATCAAAAAGATTTTAAGGTTCTATTTAGAACTGGTGCGAAAAACCAAGAGACCGCTCACTGGGTGGTAGAAGTAGAACCAGCAACCAGAAACATATTGCTAAAGTGTGGTAGACTGCACGTGGACTGGGTTCGATGCTATGTGAGAGATTACGTGACTCCAACTAGGTGCTCTAGGTGCCAGCGATACGGTCATATTGCAAAGAATTGTAGGGCCCGCACAGAGACCTGCTCTCACTGTGCACATCATGGCTTCAATGGATGTCCTAACAAAGACAAACCTGCCAGCTGCGCAAGCTGCAAAGAAATGCAAAAACCAAATGACCACCAAGTAGGTCGCGTTTCATGTAACGCATACAAAAGCGCTGTGCAATGCCTAAGATTTAATACTAAGCATGATGATTAGTCACAATCAAAGGACTTGTAACAGCAACCTACTAATCGCCCACCTCAACATGCAAGGTGCCAAGATAGTCGGATCTGAAATATGTGAAAGCATTTCCACCCACGACATAGATATTCTATGTATGCAAGAGCCACACTCTGTCAATGGTCAAATCAGCGGCATGCCTTCTACAGCCAGAGTAGCAAGAGGATGCTCTGAGAATCCCAAGGCTGCAATTAGCATTCATAGTGTCGGCATGAACATGATGAAGCTAACTCAGGCTTGTGATAGCCACTGCACATGTGTTGAAATATCATCGGAAGCTGGTTCATTCTACCTGCTTTCAATTTACGCCCAATATAGTGAACCGATCGAGTACCATCTGTGCAAAATCGAAACGATCCTAGGCTCTTTATCGGGTCAACAAAAAAAGGTAATGATCGTCGGAGACTTCAATGCCAGAAGAAAAATGTGGCATGACCGTTTAACTGATGAAAACGGAAGAAAAGTAGAGGACTTCGTGTCTAGAAATGACCTCTTCATAATGAACTTGCAGAGACACCCAATGACGTTCTCGTCTAATGGGAACTCCAATATTGACCTAACAATAGTCAACGGAGCCTTGCTGGGCTCGATAGTTGGGTGGCGTGTAAGAGAAAATTGGACCTCTAGTGACCATAGAGTCATCACGTTCGAACTATCAAATGCACCACAGAATAGTCCTCTTGCAAGTAGTAAAACTCCAAGATTTGCCATAAAGATAGCTGATTGGGGTCTATTTGCTAGACAACTGGTCGGCTCTTGGGACAGTGTACAAGCACTTCCTGAAATTAACTCGATTAAAGAAATTGATGATCGTGTGGAGCTGATCACAACGCAGTTAACCAGTGTCTGCCACAACTCAATTCCTAAGAAGAGAGTGGCAAAGAGACAAAATAGTTGGTGGAACTCTAATCTAAGAAAACTTAGATCCTCAATGCACAAGCTCAGAAGAGCATACCAGAAGGAAAGAAACCAAATAGCAAAAGAGTTGAAATTGTCTCTCTTTAGAGCGGCAAGAAATAAATACCTTCATGAAGTATTTATAGCTAAGCAAAGTAGTTTCCAAAGGTACGTCACGGAACATGGCAACAATGACCCATGGGGACTTGTTTATAAATTTGCCGCCGGCAAAGCAAGACCACCTGAAGTCTTAAACACCATCAGGAAGACAAGTGGAGTCGTCACTGATACGTGGCATGACACACGCTTGGAGTTATTAAACTCGCTTCTGCCGGACGAAACACCTGACGTTTCTGGGCCTCAAGCAGAAATGCGCGAGATCGCCACCAAATATAGTTGGATATCTGATGCTGAAGACCCCCCATTTACGTAAGAGGCGGTCATCAGTGCCCTAACTTGCTTTAAGCGTAACAAGTCTCCCGGACTTGACAACTTGAACGCTGAAATAATCCAACTGGCTTGGCCTATTATAGGGACTTCCATAGTAAGATTATTAAACAGCTGCTTAAAATTTGGCTACTTTCCGTAGGCGTGGAAAAAGGGTGAAATGATTATAATCAGGAAACCTGGGGATAGAGATCCACTTTCTTCTAAGTCTTATAGACCAATCATGCTGCTACCTGTTATGGGGAAACTATTGGAAAGGCTACTAGCGCTTCGCATCTCTCCAAGAATCGAACAGAGCGGACTATTCTCGGACAAACAATTCGGTTTCCGACGTAGCATGTCTACTGAGGACGCGATAGTCCGCCTAACAAACACTGTCAAAACCCTAAATTCGAAATATGTTATGGGTATTTTCTTGGATATAGCTGGTATTTGATAACTTAACGTGGCCTAGTGTCATTGCAAGTTTATCAGTTTACAATCTACCTGGAAACATCATAAATGTTTTCAAGAGTTACTTCAGCAACCGAACCGCAGAAATCAGAGACAAATATGGTTCAGTAACAAAACAAGTTACAAAAGGATGTCCTCAGGGCTCAATCCTAGGACCCCTGATCTGGAATATCGTATTTAATACGAGTATGATGAATGACCAGGATGAAATAGCATTCGCAGATGACAAAGTCATCCTGGTGCACGGCAACTTGAGGCTTGAACTTCAACGCCAGGGTCAAACCGCCATAAATGACACGATACAATGGTGCGAAACGAATAAAATGTCACTATCTGTGGAAAAAACAGTGATGCTGCAACTAAAAGGCAAATTTGACTCTAGTCGACCACCAACAATATCACTAAACGGTCGAAACATGAAAATGGTCAAGTGCGTTCGATATTTAGGAGTTGACCTAGATGAACGAATGGGAGTAACATCTCACGTTCTTAGAGTCTGTGAAAATGCAAAGAAACTATTCCACTCATTGGCGAGAGTGTCAAGAGAGGGATGGAGACTGAATCACAAAACACTTGTAATAATATACAAAGGTGTGGCGGAATCGCAATTCACGTATGCCGCAGCTGGTTGGTATGACACGTTAAACTGTCACCACATCAGATCACTTGAAAGTGCTCAGAGGAATATACTACTAGGAGTAACAAAGGCCTACCGAACGGTGTCTAAAGACGCTGTTGTAGTTCTGGCCGGCGTGCTCCCAGTGGATATTCTAATCAAAAAACGAGCGCTCATGTATCACCTTAGAAGAAGCGCTATGAATGAATCAGGTGACCATATACATGTCGCAGATAGTGAACGAATTCAATATAGAAACAAAAATGAAATCGCGCAAATGGCGGTTGACCTATGGCAAAGAAGATGGAATGAATCAGCAAATGGAAGACACACATTTGCATTCATTCCAGTCTAAAAATGAAGCCACAAATAACAAGCTCGGTTAGTCAGGTAATCTCTGGGCATGGTAAGTTTAAGGCCTACCTCCAGAGATTCAAAATAATAAACCATTGTCGATGTCCATGCGGTTCGGAAGTTGAAGATGTAAACCACCTACTTTTCGAATGTAACGAGGTGACGGTCAAGTCAATAAAGCAAAAGTGGCTTGGTAATTCAAACATACATGAATTATCACTGCCAAAATTACTGAGTGCCGAAGTACTCCCACAGTTTCGGGCATATTGCGCCGAACTGATCAGCGTCTTAAAAGAACGTAACAGTGCGCTAGAGTAGACCGGGTAACCGGACGGTACATGTCTCCAAGCAACTAGGGATGGTAACGATACAATTTTTGAATTGTACGGCTAAACTGTACCTAGCACTATTATCAGCGAACTTGCTAATTTATTAACAATGCAACTACTGCAAAATGATGCTTGTGACCTGATACATATTTAAAAATTCTTAGTTTAAGGTTATACCTAGGTATAAGAATTAATGTAAATTTAACGTAAATGTTGACCACGACGGATAATGAATGTCCCTATCTACCCTTCCATATCGGACTGAATCACAAAACACTTGTAATAATATACAAGGGTGTGGCGGAGGCGCAATTCACGTATGCCGCAGCTGTTTGGTATGACAGGTTAAACTGTCACCACATCAGATCACTTGAAAGTGCTCAGAGGAATATACTTTTGGGAGTAACAAAGGCCTACCGAACGGTGTCTAAAGACGCTGTTGTAGTTCTAGCCGGCGTGCTCCCAGTGGATATTCTAATCAAAAAACGAGCGCTCATGTATCACCTTAGAAGAAGCGCTATGAATGAATCAGGTGACCATATACATGTCGCAGATAGTGAACGAATTCAATATAGAAACAAAAATGAAATCGCGGAAATGGCGGTTGACCTGTGGCAAAGAAGATGGAATGAATCAGCAAATGGAAGACACACATTTGCATTCATTCCAGACGTAAAAGTTCGTCTAAAAATGAAGCCACAAATAACAAGCTCGTTTAGTCAAGTAATCTCTGGGCATGGTAAATTTAAGGCCTACCTCCAGAGATTCAAAATAATAAACCATTGTCGATGTCCATGCGGTTCGGAAGTTGAAGATGTAAACCACCTACTTGTCGAATGTAACGAGGTGACGGTCAAGTCAATAAAGCAAAAGTGGCTTGGTAATTCAAACATACATGAATTATCACTGCTAAAATTACTGAGTGCCGAAGTACTCCCACAGTTTGGGCCATATTGCGCCGAACTGATCAGCGTCTTAAAAGAACGTAACAGTGCGCTAGAGTAGACCGGGTAACCGGACGGTACATGTCTCCAAGCGACTAGGGATGGTAACGATACAATTTTTGAATTGTACGGCTAAACTGTACCTAGCACTATTATCAGCGATTTTGCTAATTTATTAACAATGCAACTACTGCAAAATGATGCTTGTGACCTGATACATATTTAAAAATTCTTAGTTTAAGGTTATACCTAGGTATAAGAATTAATGTAAATTTAACGTAAATGTTGACCACGACGGATAATGAAATGTCCCTATCTACTTTGAGAAACAGAAAACGCTGGCCAAAACAGACAACAAAACGGATAATTATCTCAGCAAGGGATAATGAATCCAGTCTTACGACCACCGAGATAACAAAGAAAATCAAAGAAGTTATCCGACCTAGCGAATCGAACGTAAAGATTCACTATGTAACGAACGCCGGCCCGAAAGGTGTCGCGGTTACTGTCGATGCTTCCTCCGATTTGAAAGTTTTCACGGAAAACAAAGATCTGGAAGGCGTGGGTCTAGTAGCCACCGAACCAGCGCCTATAAAGAGATTACCGAAGGTTATAACTGGATGACCTTGGTCAGTTGCACCGCGAGGTTGCACACAGATTTTTTTTTTTATACGGGTAGCGCATACCGGTCGGGAGGGTTCCGTTACCCCGCGTGTACAACGGCCATCTTACAAAAAAAATTAGATATGTACATGTGTGTGCCACAAATCAAAAAAAATCTACATTTAAGAACAAAAAAAAAATGAACTAATTTACTCCTATATAGAAGATTAAATAAATTACACCACTTGCGCGCTTACATCACTCCATCAGCGTTCACTCCGTTAACACATCATTGCGGTGCCCAATCAAGCATAAAAAAACGCATTCGCGGTCGTATTGGACGTGTAACTGAATGAAATCTTCACTATACCACTTACATACCGTAATTTAAAATTAAGTAAATTAAACCAACGAACACAAATCTCTTTAAATGAAATAAAAAAAATAAAGATATGAATTGAAAATGTTTTACCAATTACTGTTTCGTTTGGGAGGTGACCTTCCGTGAATGACAACCTTCTCTGAATTCCTGGATGTTACCCGGATGCTTGAACGGTTTTCTGGAGCCCTCTGCCAGTAGAATACCAATCCGTGGGTTCTGGATTGTAGAGTGTTATAACAGAGTTGCTTCCTCACCCGATGAAAACGGTGCGCGATACGACCGAATCTCAATTCCTTAACTGTCGTTGACTTTATAATGTGATTCGTACGTAGTTTCTTTACTTTTCCGTTTAGATTTATTTTATTTATTTTTATTTTTTTTTTTTTGTATGTTAGTTCTTTATATGGGAACTAATCTTGGAAACATCACAAAAAAATTGATATACACTAATGTCCAATAATGAGTTTTATTCTGGTTATAAAATGTTTGTTATTTATGATTTATTGTACAATACAATATTTTTATTTAATTACAACCAAATAGTATAATTTGTGTATATAACAAAGATACATTCAACATTTTCACTTAATTTTTTTATTTTGTACATTACAACTTTACAATTTTTAGTTCAATTTATTACATACTATACAACATATTTTGTTTTTAACATTCTTATGATTTAGTGATCATATTTCTTCCAATTTCCAAACTAGACTGCCTCGACGTCATGAATATTTTCATTATACACCGTAATGAGGCCGTTTTTGTTTCGCTTGTGTATATACATTAGTTTTTATGTATTAACCCGTCTCAATTATTTGTAATTACTTCCCAATTGAAAATCCCGGTGGTATGAGTTTATATTTTTATTGCTTGCTACCATTCTGAACGTAAGAATCAATTTATATTGCCATACCATAACGAAACATAGCCAACACTTAGGCGCATTGGATTTTTTTGTGTTTTTATTAAAGCCGGCCTTTGTTTAACGTTGGACGCAGCCGATCGTTACATGGCAGGTTCATATATCGATGTTCTTCCAGAAAAAATTAGATATGAAGCTGAAAAAAGATGGCTGGTGGCTAAAAGAAAATAGAATGATATTAAAGGTAGAACATAATCATTGTTTTATATCCATCGCGTGGTAAGTTCCCAACGTCTTATCATTTTCATCCACAAGCAAATAATACACATTACCTATCTTAGCTTTTACAAAAGCTTTGCGGAAAGGAAAGGCGAATTTAGCAGTAAATTTATTAGCGGCATCGCTTAGAAGATGGTGTTTCACGAACACCTGCTGACCGATTTCAATATTTCTTGGCCTAGTCCGTAAATTGTACCGGTTAGCATATTTTTTATAGGACTCAAGAAGTTTACGCTTTATCTGATGATGAATAATGGCTATACGATCAGGCACTTTCATCCAGTCTAACGAGGGTTCTTCTACCATGTTTGTTTCTCGAAGTAGCTTGTAATCTCCAGCATGATATATTTTATGATAACCGAACATTGCGAAATGAGGGGATTGTCCAGTAGATTCGTGAACCGAGGTTCGTAGCGCACTTCCTATTTGTGGTAGATAACTATCCCAGGAAGTATGATTATCTTTTATGAAAACTCTGATTGCTGCGATAATTGAGCGATTCACTCGTTCGGACGCATTACTTTGCGGTGAATATAATGCAGTTCGAACATGTATTATTCCATATTCTTTCATTAAAGCAGTAAACTCTTTACCAACAAATTGGACACCATTATCGCTATGAACTGTTTCTGGAACACTGAATAGCGGAAATAACTCATCTCGAAATACATCCACTATCTTGCTAGCAGTAGCCTTAGCTAATGTTTTTAAATAAATGAATTTTGTGAGATTATCCAGAATAATCAAAATAACTGTTTTACCGGATTTTGACCTAGGGTAAGGGCCAAGAAGATCTACGTATATCTTTTGCCACGGTCTGTCTGAGATGGTAATATTTCCTAACGGTGGACGTAAGCATTGATTAGTTGACTTACTCTGTTTACAAATTTCACAGTTTGAGATATAATCATGAACTTGAACAGCCATTTTCGGCCAGTAATATAAACGACGCAATCGTTCCAGAGTTTTCTTGATTCCCCCGTGAGCTCCATTTGGACTGTCATGCTCCTTTTTTATTAGAGATTTTCGTGTGCATTCTGGAATCCACAATTTCCACGACGGGACATCAGAAAGTGGTATATGTTTGGTGGGTTCAATTCTGATAAAAATTTTCTTATTATGAATACACATGTTTGGAAAAGAAGTGGGATCATCTTCAACTTTTTTTCGCAGATCCATATAAACTTGGTCTGTGACGATTTCTGGGTCGAACGGATCGGTATTATGCAGATTCAATTCAGAGTCTAATTCAACTAAGGTATCGCAGTGAATTCTGGATAATGTGTCTGCAACCACGTTATCCTTACCTTTTTGATGCACTATGCAGAAATCGTATGCTTGTTTTTTGAGGCTCCATCTGGCGAGGTGGCCACTAAGGTCCTTCTGCGACATCAACCATTTCAAGCTCGCGTGGTCCGTAATAATTGTGAAACAGTAACCCTCGATGTATGCCCGGAATTTCTTAACACTTACCACCGCCGCCAAGCACTCAAGTTCAGTAATAGTGTAGTTCTTTTGAGCGGAGTTCAGTTTTTGGGACATAAAAGCTATAGGCTTTTCTGTACCTTCTTCATCAGTTTGAAACAATACACTGCCAATCCCTTGGGTGCTGGCATCACATCTGAAGAAAAATGGTTTACTGAAGTCAGGGTTGTGTAATACCGGAGCATTCGTTAATAGGTGCTTCAGTTTTTCAAAAGCGAGGTTGGCGTCTTCGGTCCATTCGAATTTTTTACCCTTACGCAACAGATTGGTAATCGGGGCGGTTACGTCATAAAAGTTCGGTATGAATCGTCGATACCAACCTGCCATGCCTAATAGCCGACGAGTTTGTTTCACTGATTTTGGTGGTGGAAAATTCTTGATGGCTTCTACCTTCGATGGATCCGTTTGCAGTCCTTTTTCCCCTACCAGGAATCCCAAGTATCGAGTTTCGCGCAGAACAAAATGACTCTTTTCAACGTTTATTGTCAACCCTGATTTGGACAATAAGTTGGCTACTACTTTCAGCAGTTCCAGGTGCTCGTCAAACCCCGCCGAGATAATTAGTAAATCATCTAAATAAACGAACACTCTATCTCTCAGTTGGTGGGGTATCACTCGATCCATCAATCTGCACATGGTTTGGGGAGCGTTGCACAACCCAAACGGCATGACACAGAATTGATAGAGAGGACGGCCTGGAACTGTGAAAGCAGTTATCTCTCTTGAACTTTGCGACAGTGGGATTTGCCAAAAGGCATCCTTTAAATCTATACTGGTAATATAATTGGTACTGTTTAGTCGTCCAAGCAAACCATCAATCAGGGGTAAAGGATACGCGTCCTTTTTAGTTATTTGATTGATCTTTCGAGAATCCAAGCACAGGCGCGACTTTCCGTTTGCCTTTCGCACTAGCACTACCGGCGAACTCCAAGGGCTCGTACTTTCCTCTATAACTCCTAGTGAAATCATTCTGTCGATTTCCTCATAAATTAGGTCTTGCATTGCGGGTGACCTCTGGTAATGTCTTTGTTTAATCGGCTGTGCATTACCTACGTCAATACTATGCTCAACTAGGTTAGTTCGTCCCAATCCGTTTGTTGCAAAGGAAGGAAACATTGCAACTACCACTTGTAACTCTTCGTTCTGTTGCCTGGTGAGTTTGTATTGATTCGCTTCTGCTAATAAAATCGGCTCGGTAAGTTCACAAATTATGTTAGGTGCAATATTAAATTGTTTCGAAAAATCGACACCAAGATAGACCTCGGATTGCAGAGACGGAACTATGCAAAACTTGATATCCCGTGTTATCCCCAAATATGTGACAGGTAGTTTTATGTGGCCCAACACGGCATTAACTGATCCGTCTGCGGTCTGGATGCATGTGTTTAGCTCTTTAAAGCTTAATCCTAGGTTTCTCATAAACATCTCGCTGCCCTTTCCGAGGATACTGACGCTTGCGCCACTATCTAGCAACCCAAGAATTGATTTTCCCATAATGTTAATTTTTGCATAGGGTCGTGGATCATTAATTTTCGTCTCTGTAATGGTGGATAATGAACAACATCTCTCGTATAATTTGCGCTCTTTCCAATAATCCAAAATTCGTTGAAATCGTCTTATGTTGTTTGATGTTGATTCGAGTAATAAATTTGATGAATCTACTTTTGCGGTTGACTGAATGGCTTTCTGGGATGTTGAGTCTTTTCCGAACGATATCCCCCAGAATTTGTGGCGTTCGGATTCACATTTCCCAGGTTGATTTTCCTCTTCTGGCAGCGGAGACAATCGGCTATATCAAACCCTGCAAGTCCGCATCCCTCACAAAATTTATGCGTACGCTCCATCAGACAGCTGGTAAATTTGTGTCCGAGATCCTTACAGTTCCAGCAGACCACGAAACGAACTGCCCGATCAATAGCACTAACCTCGTCATTTAGTTGTTCTGTCTGCTCCTCATCTGATTCATCAGTATGTTCTTCTTTGTCCTCATAACATGCTGATTTTCGCGAGTATCCTGCAGAAGAGCCCGACGTAACATGGAACTTCGTTACTTCTTCAACTTGTGGATTGCGTTTGAATCGTCTTTCTGCGCCTTGAGATTTCACAAAATCTTGAACCGCTGAGTTTCGTTTGACGCGCGTATCTATTAGTTGCCGTGGATCAAATCCCGAAGTTTGCCACAATCTCTCTAAGTTATCGCAAACTTTTCGTAAACTTTCGATAGTATAAAATTCCATGTTGGCAGTTGCATTCTTTAGAGCTGGGTTCATGTTGTCGATCAACAATTCCAAAATTTCATCATCCGATAGAGGTTTCGGGAGGCGACAGTTCACGGTTTCAATTTCCAGAACAAAGTCATTGAACGACTCCTTAGTGAGTTGTGTGCGATGACGAATATATTTTCGCATGGCCCGGTCTCCTTCAGCGCTGCTAAACCTTTCGAGAAATGCTTGTTTTAACTGCGTCCACGTTGCGCGTCTAGTTTTTCTGGTATACACGTAATACCATTTTTCGGCTTTACCTGTGACAAAATGCCGCGTCAAACTAACAAGGTCGTCTTGAGGTATTTTGTCCTGTTTGGCATGTTCTTCTAATTTCATTATGAAATCGTGAACATTTTCATCATTATTACCCTTATCATTGCCTCCTGAGAAAGTAATTCTCCATTTCGTTGGATCAGATTTTCTATGGAATCTATGGTGCGAAATTTCTCTAGGGCGTGTATTCCTCCGAGATGTGTTGGACGGGGTGCTATCCGACGTCTGGTGATCATCACTTTCGGTACTAGAATTACAATTGTTACTTCTATTATGCGACGCATGTGATGACTGGGTAATCTCAGGAATTCGTTTAGACGATGCGTTCATTTTCTCGATTATATTCTTGGTTAACTGCTCGATTTGGTCGGAAAATCTTCTTTCACCTTCTCGGTTAATATCATCTTGATTCGAGTTGCTTTGAGTGGCTACGCTACTTTGTTGAGCTTTGCTGTCTGAGGTCGACTGTGTACTGGAATTGGTTCGCTTTTTCTCCTTTGCCTCAGCTTCTTTCCTTTTGATATCACGGACTAAGTATCTCGCGAATCGGTTTAACGAATTGACAGCTATAGGCAAGCCGGCCAATCCCTGAAAGGAATTAGATATTCTTTCTGCTCTGTCTTTCCAGTGGAATATTCTAACCATCAATAAATTTTTCGCTCTTAACGATGACTCCACTTCCTTAGACTCCAACGCCTCATCAATCGCCATTAACTGTTGGTTGATAGCAGTCAATTCAGCTTCCGGCTCCGCGCTAATATGTGATAATTTAGGCTTAAGCGTGGTATTCTGCCATTCCGTTTTCAACGTCTCATAAAATTTGTCTTGGTGGCCTGGTTGATCGGTTTGCAGTCCTCGTACCTGGTATTCTATTAACAGTTCGTCTTTAGTCAAACTTTCGCTAATCAGTTTATAGTAATCCATTGTAGAATCGTCTTTAGAATTTAATTAGAGCCCTATATCACTTTGATCGGGACCAGTTGCGTACTAATTATGACACTCAAATTTTCTTTATTTTTCGAAAATATTGAATTTTTTATTTTTTTTTTTTATTTTATTTTTTTTTTTTTTTAATTTGAAGAATTTAAGCGACTGCGAATTATACTTCGACGATTATTTAGGAAAACAATTGTGGGTGTTAATAGTTCGAAACGATCTACAAGTTTACGATTAGAGAAAAAAAAATGGAACAACCAACCAATAAGTACTACAAGCTTGTAATTTATGCCAAAGAGTGTTGTAAATAGTTAGGTGATATATTTTACCTCAGGCGAAGCAGATTACTACGGTAGCAAGCAATAAACAAAGAAAAGCTAAATATATATAAATATAAATTAAATATTTAACAAAACAAATTAATAAAAATAGATAATAATCAATACGAAATTATAATTAATTAAGATAGGTTTAAATACAAAAATATAATAAATAAATTTCCAAAGTGAAAAATATTTTTTTTTTTTCAATCAATTTCATTTAATAGATGGAGTGAAATTACGCCAAGTGATGCAGGTTTAAGCATAATTGAACGTGTTATAATAAATAATTTTTTTGAGTTCTCTCCGTTCAAGTTGCTTACAGAAAATAATTTAAACTTCTATATATTAATAACTAAAGACACAAAAAAGATTACTTCTCGTTCACAGTGACTAACACGAATCCGGTTTATTGAAATATTGAATTATGATTATAAGAAATATAAATAAGAAAGATAAACTAAGTGGACCGAGCAATTCGGATTCACCAAATCATCAATCGGCCAATCATAGAAATCCCATCAATTATCGATAACTTATACTTCGGCAAAATAACTAAAAGGAATTTAAAAAATATTTAACATAGGAAATTAAATTAATTATAATGATTCTATGATCATGCAATGAGTAACTCACTCACTGAGCTACGAGTAAAGCCAAATCATGGATCATCAATTTCACGTCAACTGTGTAAGCCATCGATCATTTACATGATAGAAAAATGAAATATTCACACCAAATAGAAAATGAAATATTCACACCAAAAAAATCTAAAGGTAGATTAACCGCAATGTCATTTAAGCGGACATACCATCTACCAAACCGTTAGGTAGTGAGGCCACCTGGATGCCTTTTTAGGGCTACCAACTAAATAAATCTCAATAAATAATGATTAAATCATAAATAATTAGACCCTTTCAGGTCCCTGTTTCGGCGCCATTTGTAACTGGATGACCTGGGTCAGTTGCACCGCGAGGTTGCACACAGATTTTTTTTTTTTTATACGGGTAGCGCATACCGGTCGGGAGGGTTCCGTTACCCCGCGTGTACAACGGCCATCTTACAAAAAAAATTAGATATGTAAATGTGTGTGCCACAAATAAAAAAAAATCTACATTTAAGAACAAAAAAAAAAATGAACTAATTTACTCCTATATAGAAGATTAAATAAATTACACCATTAGCGCGCTTACATCACTCCATCAGCGTTCACTCCGTTAACACATCATTGCGGTGCCCAATCAAGCATAAAAAAACGCATTCACGGTCGTATTGGACGTGTAACTGAATGAAATCTTCACTATACCACTTACATACCGTAATTTAAAATTAAGTAAATTAAACCAACGAACACAAATCTCTTTAAATGAAATAAAAAAAATAAAGATATGAATTGAAAATGTTTTACCAATTACTGTTTCATTTGGGAGGTGACCTTCCGTGAATGACAACCTTCTCTGAATTCCTGGATGTTACCCGGATACTTGAACGGTTTTCTGGAGCCCTCTGCCAGTAGAATACCAATCCGTGGGTTCTGGATTGTAGAGTGTTATAACAGAGTTGCTTCCTCACCCGATGAAAACGGTGCGCGATACGACCGAATCTCAATTCCTTAACTGTCGTTGACTTTATAATGTGATTCGTACGTAGTTTCTTTACTTTTCCGTTTAGATTTATTTTATTTATTTTTATTTTTTTTTTTTTTGTATGTTAGTTCTTTATATGGGAACTAATCTTGGAAACATCACAAAAAAATTGATATACACTAATGTCCAATAATGAGTTTTATTCTGGTTATAAAATGTTTGTTATTTATGATTTATTGTACAATACAATATTTTTATTTAATTACAACCAAATAGTATAATTTGTGTATATAACAAAGATACATTCAACATTTTCACTTAATTTTTTTATTTTGTACATTACAACTTTACAATTTTTAGTTCAATTTATTACATACTATACAACATATTTTGTTTTTAACATTCTTATGATTTAGTGATCATATTTCTTCCAATTTCCAAACTAGACTGCCTCACCCAAAAATCATCGTCTCCCCAATACATTTTTTTGCGCGAGTTACGTCCAGCGACTTCACCATCTACAACAACAACATAATAATCATACATTGTATATTCTTTATTTATGTCTGGCGAATATCAATTATTTATGCGTCCGGCGATTCATAAATAATCATACATTGCATATTAATTATTACCCTTACATTTTAGTTATAAGATAAATAACACATTTTAGTTTATCTTACATTTTAGTTTATCTTATAAAGTCGCAATTCAACCAATCTCACGATGAACACTTTGTCATCGTTATCTCTAATATTAATTCACAATGAACACTTGTTCATTGTTATTCTTACTTACCATAATATTTATAAATACAATACCCCCCTTTTCATTTAATAACAAAGTTGCATTATATACATTTTCTCTTTGTGTTCTTTATGTTTCTTTTCATTTAATAACAAAGTTGCATTATATACATTTTCTCTTTGTGTTCTTTATGTTTATTCAAATAATACGAGCTGTAAAGTTTTAAGAATTAAAACAGAAATTTAGATTATTGTAAGACTTGAACCTATAACAACTAACTATCTTAAAATAAATTAAAAACGTTCTAAATAATAAAAAATACATAATATAAAAGTGTTTTTTATTATAAGTCCACAACTGCCGGAACGTAATTGGCGCAGTAGGTAGTAGGATTTATTTTAATAATCCACACACGAAAGTATTCGAAAGTAAATTCGCGAAAAAATTGTTAACGGTATATTAGCAATAAAAGTGTAATTGAAAAAGTGAATATAGATTGACATTAATTTAGTGTGCCATTCGAGGAAAAAAATTTTCCATACTGACGGTATATCAGTATATAGTGAAGGTGCCAAATTAATGAAAAAGCCCAATAATTAAATAATAAAATAATTAAAGTGTAACAAAAAGTTTTAATAAAATAAATAAAATTTATTAATAATAAAAAGTGTTAATAATTAAATAAAATTTATTAATAATAAAAAGTGTTAATAAAATAAATAAAGTTTAAAAAGTTTAATAATTAAGTGAAAAAAAAAAATTTTTATATATACATAAATATATAAAAAAAAAGGGCATCAATCAACCAATTTCGTGCAAGTCTAGAGGGATGATTTACCACATCATAGTGCTTTGGTAAGTCAAGTTAAGTAATTTATGTTCATAATTTATGTTCAAATATATTAAATTCCCTAAAATTACCACCAAATACAATAATCTCAAAAATAATCTCGCGGTTTCCGAGAATAGTTTTAATAAAAATAATATCTGTTTCAAGGTATATGAAACAAATATTGACCATTTAATTAATAATTTTTCAAAAGTAAAAATAAATTCAAAAATGTCGGAATTCGACGATGAAGGGCCAAGAGTCCCAGAAACAAATATTAACAGATTATACAATAGTTTAAGAATACCAGATGCCGTAAAGGATCTGCCGAAATATGACGGAAATCGTCATACTCTTTTCGAATTTATTGAAAATGTGAACGAAATTCTTAGTATTTGCGACGAAATAAGTGGTGTACCATGTACACGAATTTTATTAAGAGCAATCCGCAATAAAATCGTTGGGGAAGCCAACGAAGTCCTAAATATGTATGGGACTCCCCTAAATTGGGATTCCATAAGAAATAATCTAGTGAATCATTACGCTGACAAAAGGTCAGAAATTAATTTAATTAGAGATTTACATTCAATTAGCCAACAGGGCAATTCAATTGAACAATACTATTCTAAGATCATAGACATTCAATCAACTATGATTAATTACACTAAAATTAACGAATGTAACATTACAGTGATAGAAACGAAAAATGATTTATTCAAAGAAATGTGTTTGTCTACATTTTTAACAGGTCTAAGAGAACCTTTAGGTTCTATGGTTAGGGCTATGCAACCTGATGATATTCAGGAAGCTTTTCAATTTTGCCTGAAAGAACAAAATATCCAATATGCGAAAAAACCAATTCATCAAACTGTAGTTTCCAAAAAACCATTTCAACCACCTTTACCTATTCGGAATTTCCAACCAATGTTACCTCCAAGACCTTTCTACTCTCAACCCCCTTACCAAAATCGATTTGTTAATTTTAATAAACCACCTTATTTTAATCACAAACCCTTCAATGGATCACCACCATTTAGAAATCCAAACCCAAATTTTAATCGAAATAACTTTTCCCAACAATTCAGTAAACTCCCAATGCAGTTCAACAAACCGGATAATAGGAAATTTGAACCTATGGATACCTCATCAATTCAAAATAAGTTTTCTCAACCTACTCGTTTACAGCAACAACCATACCAGCAAAATAGAAATTATTTTCAAACTACTGGACCACCTAGATTCCAATCACAGGAAATCTACAATTTGGAAAACCAAGAACCCGACAGTGTATACAACCAGGAACATCCGGAACATCCTAATGAAAACTATCATCCCAACCTCGATGATTATACGGAAAACAATGTTGAGTATGATTACTCACTCGATCCAGAAATAGAGGAAGAGGATTTTCGTCAAGAAGCCTCGGATCCGTTGGATTTATCCAATTAAATAAAGTTCAAAATTCCGCACTTCCTTTTATTTTTATCAAGTTCAGTCCCACCAAAATTTTGAAATTTCTTATTGATACTGGCGCAAATAAAAATTTTATAAACCCAATTCATATTCATCCTAAACGGATACAAAATAGACCCCCAGTTAAAGTGAAAACTATGTTTAAAGAACATCAAATCAATGACGCAGTAACTTTTAATGGATTAATGGCATTTAAAACTAAGGAACCTATTCAATTCCTTTTATTCAAGTTTCATGAATACTTCGACGGTTTAATAGGGTTAGAAACACTTCAAAAATTTAATGCGAAAATTAATTTCCAAAATTCACTTCTGGAAATGCCTAACACTTGTATTCCTCTAAATTTTTCAAATATCACTACAAAAGTATTTTCAATAGAACCCAGAACTAAACAGATTTTTAATATTCCAGTGGATAGAGGAAATGGTGAAATATATATTAAGCCTATCAATATTCAAGAAGGTTTAATTATCGCCGAAGGAATCTATAACGCATATAATGGTCTAGCACCCATCGAAATAATTAATTTTTCTAACCAATTAAAGGAATTTGTAATTGAACAACCTTTAAGAACCGAATCCTTAAATAATTATAACATTGAATTAAATCATTCATTTTCTTCAGATGAGAATAACAAAAATTCAATTTCTAATCTGATTAGAATATCCCATCTTAACACCGAAGAAAGGAAGGAAATTCAAAAATTATGCAATGCATACAAATATCTCTTCCAACAGGAAAACCAAAAATTGACTTTTACTAACCAGGTAAAACATAAAATTGAATTAAATAACGAAAAACCAATTTTTACTAAAAGTTACCGTTACCCAGAGATTCACAAAGAAGAAGTAAATTCACAGATAACAAAATTACTTGAACAAGGTATAATCAGACCCAGTTATTCCCCCTGGTCTTCTCCCATTTGGATCGTGCCAAAGAAAGCCGATGCTAGTGGTAAAGTAAAATGGCGACTCGTGGTTGACTATCGCAAACTAAACGAGCAAACTATCGACGATAGATATCCGCTACCAAATATCACAGAAATTCTAGATAAGCTTGGTAAGTGTATGTATTTTACAACACTAGACTTGGCATCAGGATTTCACCAAATTGAAGTTGAACATAATGACATTCCCAAAACAGCATTCACTGTTGACTACGGTCATTATGAATATGTAAGAATGCCATTTGGTTTGAAAAATGCTCCGTCCACCTTTCAAAGAGTGATGGACAACGTATTAAAAGAACTTCAAGGTAAAATCTGCCTTTGCTATATGGATGACATTATCATCTTTAGCACAAGTTTACAGGAACATATTCAAAGTCTTAAACAGGTATTCGATAGATTAAGTCAAGCCAATTTAAAGATACAATTGGATAAAAGTGAATTTCTTCACAAAGAAATTGCATTTTTAGGACACGTGATAACAACTGATGGAGTAAAACCGAATCCTGATAAAATCAAGGCAATTCAAAATTTCCCTATTCCCAGAACGGAGAAACAAATAAAAAGTTTCCTAGGATTATTAGGATATTACAGAAAATTTATTAAAGATTTCGCTAATATTACAAAACCTCTAACAGCATGTCTTCGTAAAAACGAAAAAATAATTCTGAACGAAAAATATGTCAATTGTTTCGAGAGCTGTAAAAAATTATTAATAGAAGATCCTATACTACAGTATCCCGATTTCTCAAAACAATTTATTCTCACAACCGATGCTTCAAATGTAGCATTAGGAGCCGTATTAAGCCAAGGTATAATAGGTCAAGACAAACCTATATGCTATGCTTCTCGTACCTTAACGGTAACCGAACAAAATTATTCCACAATTGAAAAGGAATTACTTGCCATAGTATGGGCATGTAAATACTTCCGTCCATACCTATTCGGACGAAAATTCCAGATCATAACAGATCATAAACCTCTTACATGGCTCTTTAGTTTAAAGGAACCTAATAGTAAATTGGTACGTTGGCGTCTCAAACTAGAAGAGTTTGACTACGAGATTAGTTATAAAAAAGGAAAGAAAAACACAAATGCCGATGCATTATCACGAATCACTTTAGAGAATGAAATTAATACAAATTCTGTAGACGAAACATTCTCGTCTAAAAGTTCACAAGATGACATCAGTAGCGAAATTAAGAATTTACGACAAGGATTAATACCTTTAGCTGAGTGTAGTATTAACGAGTTCAATAACCAAATTATATTAGAAATAGATCCAAAGAAAACACAATTAGATGTTCAGTTTAAAATTTTCCATATGAAGAAAAGACGATGGACAATACGACACCGTGACTTTAACGACACAATACTGAGACAAATTTTCAAAGACTACATACGACCAAATACATTAACAGGACTGATGTGTAACTCACTGATTTGTACACAAATCAACCGACTATATAAATTAGAATTCAGCAACAATAATATAAAATTAGTAAAAAGTAATCTATTATTAAAAGATATAGAGGACGAAATAGAACAAAAGCATTTAGTGTTAAACTATCATCACCAAAATAACCATAGAGGTATTTGGGAAACAGTATCTCATTTAAAAAGGACCATTTACTTCCCTAATATGAGGAATATAGTAAATGCAATTACAAACAAATGCGAAGTTTGTCAAACTATGAAGTATAATCGAAATCAACAAAAAATAAAATTTGAAAAAACTGAAGATCCTTCTCGACCTTTCCAAATAGTACATATGGATATATATGCTATTCACAATAAAACCTATCTGTCTATACTAGACAAATTTTCCAAATTTGCCCAAGCTTTACCATTACTAAAGCGAGACAATCAAGACGTAATAAAACAGTTTCAAGTATTCATATCCCATCACGGAATTCCAGAAAAAATAGTTACTGATAACGGAGTCGAATTCGTATCAAAAATCTTCAAAGAATATTGTATTCTAAACAATATTAAAATACACTATACGTGTGCCAGAAATTCAACCGGTAATTCACCCGTTGAAAGATTTCATTCTACCCTTACTGAAATTTATAGAGTTATCTATTCCAAAGATTCAAAAAAGGATTCAGATCAAATAATGAGTGAAAGTATTATTACCTATAACAATGCTATTCATTCAACTACTAAATATACACCATTCGAATTAATTCATGGGCATATTAATCAAAATACCCCTTTTAACTATCAAGAAGATTTTAATTCCAAACAAGAATATGTTAACCATCATAAAAAGAATTACGATAAACTTCTAAACTTGATTAAACAACGAAATTCCCGAATTAAAGAGTTAATACTAGACAAACAAAATCCCAAACGAACAGAACCACCTGACTATACGGAAGGACAGACAGTTTATATTAAAAATAACCGTAGGAATAAATTAGCTAACAAATACTCAAAAGAACAAGTTACTAGAAACAATAAAATCAATATTTTTACTAAAAGAGGGAAGACTCACAAAAATAAAATCAAACATATATTACAGGTTGCTGATCCAATCAACAAAAGGACTGACGATAACTGACTATGACGACAACAAGGGCGTACTACCGATACGAACCGGTAACGCAAGACTAATAGACTCATACTCTCGAATTCTTCATGTAATAAATTTAGACAACTACGAGTACAATATATTAAATATAGGAAGGAGTATAAATTCCCTTAAGGAAAAAATACCAATTATGCATGAATCTCTTTTTAGAGAACCAATAAAAATTACCAGTAATAAATTTAAAAACCTCGTAGATAACTTTTACCATTTAAAACCTATTAAAACAAGAACGAAACGTGGACTTATTGACGGCATAGGAAGCATAATTAAGGCAATCACTGGAAATTTAGACCAAGATGATTATGAAGAAATAGGAAAAAATCTAGAAAAAATAAGTCGTAACGAAGAATTAATAAAAGAACAGAATGAAAAACAAATAAAGCTTAATAAAGGTATGATAGATAGATTTAACGAAATTCAAAAGTTTGTAGGTGAACAAACAAAGAAAATAGAATTTAATATTAGATCCCTAGAAAATATAACTCATAATTCTATAACATTAATGCAAGTAAATCAAAATTTAAATAACATAAATTATAATATAGAAATTATGAACGAACATATACTAAACATCGAAGAAGCAATAGGCTTATCAAAACAAGAGATTATTTCACGTCACATTCTCAATAATCAAGAAATAGATATTATTAAATCAGAACTAATTAAACATAACGTAAAATTCATATCAGATGAATATATTTTTGAGATTATCCGTATCCAAGCGTATTTTAATAACACCCAACTAATATTTTCCATAAAAGTACCAACCTTTCATCCAGAAACTTATAATCATTATAACCTATATCCATTACCTATAAATTATACCTATGTAATTGAAATTCCCTATCCTAACATAATTACAGAAATTACGAAAATTAAAAGCTGTATACCGGACATCATTCAAAACATCCCAACAAAATGTCCATTAATTCAAAAGGAAATTAAAGACGAAGTTAAAGAACTATTACCAGGAAATATCTACGTACAATCAAAAAGCGAGATGACACTTCAAACAACATGCAGACAACATCTTTATAGAGGAAGATCTATAAAAGGAGTAAAATTATTGCAATACAAGAATTGTTCTGTAATCATAAACGGAACACCATTTAACACTACGACAATACAGATTCAAGAAAACTTACAAATCTTACAACCATATAATGATGTAAACATCACAAACATTTTCCACGAAACCAGCCTACCGGAACTTCACAACAAAACATTACAAAATATAGAAGATATTCAATTATTACACACTAAAACTTCACACCAACATTACCATAATTATACCTTCTATATAATTATTATCACAATCATCAGCATCATCATATACATATACACAAGAAGGAAATACTGTCAAAAGGACCCAACTATCACCATCGAAATAGACGATTCAGCAGTTCCAGTCTACCAAAAACCTAAGCGGTTATGGTCGACTCTTAGAGGGGAGGAGTTACGTCCAGCGACTTCACCATCTACAACAACAACATAATAATCATACATTGTATATTCTTTATTTATGTCTGGCGAATATCAATTATTTATGCGTCCGGCGATTCATAAATAATCATACATTGCATATTAATTATTACCCTTACATTTTAGTTATAAGATAAATAACACATTTTAGTTTATCTTACATTTTAGTTTATCTTATAAAGTCGCAATTCAACCAATCTCACGATGAACACTTTGTCATCGTTATCTCTAATATTAATTCACAATGAACACTTGTTCATTGTTATTCTTACTTACCATAATATTTATAAATACAATACCCCCCTTTTCATTTAATAACAAAGTTGCATTATATACATTTTCTCTTTGTGTTCTTTATGTTTCTTTTCATTTAATAACAAAGTTGCATTATATACATTTTCTCTTTGTGTTCTTTATGTTTATTCAAATAATACGAGCTGTAAAGTTTTAAGAATTAAAACAGAAATTTAGATTATTGTAAGACTTGAACCTATAACAACTAACTATCTTAAAATAAATTAAAAACGTTCTAAATAATAAAAAATACATAATATAAAAGTGTTTTTTATTATAAGTCCACAACTGCCGGAACGTAATTCGCGCATCACCCAAACCGACGTCATGAATATTTTCATTATACACCGTAATGAGGCCGTTTTTGTTTCGCTTGTGTATATACATTAGTTTTTATGTATTAACCCGTCTCAATTATTTGTAATTACTTCCCAATTGAAAATCCCGGTGGTATGAGTTTACATTTTTATTGCTTGCTACCATTCTGAACGTAAGAATCAATTTATATTGCCATACCATAACAAAACATTGCCAACACTTAGGCGCATTGGATTTTTTGTGTTTTTATTAAAGCCGGCCTTTGTTTAACGTTAGACGCAGCCGATCGTTACAAGGTAATTATCTTTGACGTCAGCTCTGATCTTGATGGAGACATGGTAACTAACTGTCTAATTAAACAAAACTGCCTGGATCAAAAAGATTTTAAGGTTCTATTTAGAACTGGTGCGAAAAACAGAGAGACCGTTCACTGGGGGGTAGAAGTGGAACCAGCAACCAGAAACATGTTGCTAAAGTGTGGTAGACTGCACGTGGACTGGGTTCGATGCTATGTGAGAGATTACGTGACTCCAACTAGGTGCTTTAGGTGCCAGCGATACGGTCATATTGCAAAGAATTGTAGGGCCCGCACAGAGACCTGCTCTCACTGTGCACATCATGGCTTCAAGGGATGTCCTAACAAAGACAAACCTGCCAGCTGCGCAAGCTGCAAAGAAATGCAAAAACCAAATGACCACCAAGTAGGTCGCGTTTCATGTAACGCTACAAAAGCGCTGTACAATGCCTAAGATTTAATACTAAGCATGATGATTAGTCACAATCAAAGGACTTGTAACAGCAACCTACTAATCGCCCACCTCAACATGCAAGGTGCCAAGATAGTCGGATCCGAAATATGTGAAAGCATTTCCACCCACGACATAGATATTCTATGTATGCAAGAGCCACACTCTGTCAATGGTCAAATCAGCGGCATGCCTTCTACAGCCAGAGTAGCAACAGGATGCTCTGAGAATCACAAGACTGCAATTAGCATTCGTAGTGTCGGCATGAACATGATGAAGCTAATTCAGGCTTGTGATAGCCACTGCACATGTGTTGAAATATCATCGGAAGCTGGTTCATTCTACCTGCTTTCAATTTACGCCCAATATAGTGAACCGATCGAGTACCATCTGTGCAAAATCGAAACGATCCTAGGCTCTTTATTGGGTCAACAAAAAAAGGTAATGATCGTCGGAGACTTCAATGCCAGAAGTAAAATGTGGCATGACCGTTTAACTGATGAAAACGGAAGAATAGTAGAGGACTTCGTGTCTAGAAATGACCTCTTCATAATGAACTTGCAGGGACACCCAACGACGTTCTCGTCTAATGGGAACTCCAATATTGACCTAACAATAGTCAACGGAGCCTTGCTGGGCTCGATAGTTGGGTGGTGTGTAAGAGAAAATTGGACCTCTAGTGTACATAAAGTCCTCACGTTCGAACTATCAAATGCACCACAGAATAGTCCTCTTGCAAGTAGTAAAACTCCAAGATTTGCCATAAAGATAGCTGATTGGGGTCTATTTGCTAGACAACTGGTCGGCTCTTGGGACAGTGTAGAAGCACTTCCTGAAATTAACTCGATTGAAGAAATTGATGATCGTGTGGAGCTGATCACAACGCAGTTAACCAGTGTCTGCCACAACTCAATTCCAAAGAAGAGAGTGGCAAAGAGACAAAATAGTTGGTGGAACTCTAATCTAAGAAAACCTAGATCCTCAATGCACAAGCTCAGAAGAGCATACCAGAAGGAAAGAAACCAAATAGCAAAAGAGTTGAAATTGTCTCTCTTTAGAACGGCAAGAAATAAATACTTCCATGAAGTATTTATAGCTAAGCAAAGTAGTTTCCAAAGGTACGTAACGGAACATGGCAACTATGACCCATGGGGACTTGTTTATAAATTTGCCGCCGGCAAAGCAAGACCACCTGAAGTCTTAAACACCATCAGGAAGACAAGTGGAGTCGTCACTGATACGTGGTATGACACACGCTTGGAGTTATTAAACTCGCTTCTGCCGGACGAAACACCTGACGTTTCTGGGCCTCAAGCAGAAATTCGCGAGATCGCCACCAAATGTAGTTGGATATCTGATGCTGAAGACCCCCCATTTACGTGGGAGGCGGTCATCAGTGCCCTTACTTGCTTTAAGCGTAACAAGTCTCCCGGACTTGACAACTTGAACGCTGAAATAATCCAACTGGCTTGGCCCATTATAGGGACTTCCGTAGTAAGATTATTAAACAGCTGCTTAAAATTTGGCTACTTCCCGTAGGCGTGGAAAAAGGGTGAAATGATTATAATCAGGAAACCTGGGGATAGAGATCCACTTTCTTCTAAGTCTTATAGACCAATCATGCTGCTACCTGTTATGGGGAAACTATTGGAAAGGCTACTAGCGGTTCGTATCTCTCCAAGAATCGAACAGAGCGGACTATTCTCGGACAAACAATTCGGTTTCCGACGTAGCATGTCTACTGAGGACGCGATAGTCCGCCTAACAAATACTGTCAAAACCCAAAGTTCGAAATATGTTATGGGTATTTTCTTGGATATAGCTGGAGCATTTGATAACTTAACGTGGCCTAGTGTCGTTGCAAGTTTATCAGTTTACAATCTACCTGGAAACTTCATAAATGTTTTCAAGAGTTACTTCAGCAACCGAACCGCAGAAATCAGAGACAAATATGGTTCAGTAACAAAACAAGTTCCAAAAGGATGTCCTCAGGGCTCAATCCTAGGACCCCTGATCTGGAATATCGTATTTAATACGAGTATGATGAATGACCAGGATGAAATAGCATTCGCAGATGACAAAGTCATCCTGGTGCACGGCAACTTGAGGCTTGAACTTCAACGCCAGGGTCAAACCGCCATAAATAACACGATACAATGGTGCGAAACGAATAAAATGTCACTATCTGTGGAAAAAACAGTGATGCTGCAACTAAAAGGCAAATTTGACTCTAGTCGACCACCAACAATATCACTAAACGGTCGAAATATGAAAATGGTCAAGTGCGTTCGATATTTAGGAGTTGACCTAGATGAACGAATGGGAGTAACATCTCACGTTCTTAGAGTCTGTGAAAACGCTAAGAAACTATTCCACTCATTGGCGAGAGTGTCAAGAGAGGGATGGGGACTGAATCACAAAACACTTGTAATAATATACAAAGGTGTGGCGGAGGCGCAATTCACGTATGCCGCAGCTGGTTGGTATGACAGGTTAAACTGTCACCACATCAGATCACTTGAAAGTGCTCAGAGGAATATACTACTAGGAGTAACAAAGGCCTACCGAACGGTGTCTAAAGACGCTGTTGTAGTTCTGGCCGGCGTGCTCCCAGTGGATATTCTAATCAAAAAACGAGCGCTCATGTATCACCTTAGAAGAAGCGCTAAGAATGAATCAGGTGACCATATACATGTCGCAGATAGTGAACGAATTCAATATAGAAACAAAAATGAAATCGCGCAAATGGCGGTTGACCTATGGCAAAGAAGATGGAATGAATCAGCAAATGGAAGACACACATTTGCATTCATTCCAGACGTAAAAGTTCGTCTAAAAATGAAGCCACAAATAACAAGCTCGGTTAGTCAGGTAATCTCTGGGCATGGTAAGTTTAAGGCCTACCTCCAGAGATTCAAAATAATAAACCATTGTCGATGTCCATGCGGTTCGGAAGTTGAAGATGTAAACCACCTACTTTTCGAATGTAACGAGGTGACGGTCAAGTCAATAAAGCAAAAGTGGCTTGGTAATTCAAACATACATGAATTATCACTGCCAAAATTACTGAGTGCCGAAGTACTCCCACAGTTTCGGGCATATTGCGCCGAACTGATCAGCGTCTTAAAAGAACGTAACAGTGCGCTAGAGTAGACCGGGTAACCGGACGGTACATGTCTCCAAGCGACTAGGGATGGTAACGATACAATTTTTGAATTGTACGGCTAAATTGTACCTAGCACTATTATCAGCGATTTTGCTAATTTATTAACAATGCAATTACTGTAAAATGATGCTTGTGACCTAATACATATTTAAAAATTCTTAGTTTAAGGTTATACCTAGGTATAAGAATTAATGTAAATTTAACGTAAATGTTGACCACGACGGATAATGAATGAATGTCCCTATCTACTCCCCTCGGGGATTAGTTAATAGTGCTGCCTATAACTTATCAAAGCGATTAAAAATTCAATAAAACGTGAAATATTAAAGGAGTGATAAAATATATATAAACATATATATATTCTTATAAAAAGTCTTTTTAAAGACTAAATTACAAACTACTAAGTCTACTAATACCTCTCTGTGGTCAGAGGGGAGGCAACGAAGGAGTGGTTCCACCGTAAAGGTGAAATAAAAATCCACTGCACGGCTAAAATTAGTGCAGGGATTTAAGTAGATTTGAGTGTATAAAGTGGAGTAAATCAAATATTTAAAGTTAGTTTAAATATCAAAACAAGCGTAGCTAAATTTATTTAGCGGATTACCCAGAGATATGGGTAAGGGGTCAAGGCGTGATCCGGGTCAATCTTCGCAAGAAGATGACTTCCAAAGAGCCTCTAAGAAGGCTAAGCTAGACGAGGATCTGAATGATTCAACCTCGGATGCCGAGCTTGTCGGCAATGATGAGACGACGACTGAAGTTGAAAACACTTCGTCAAACAGTAGTGGTCAAGTAGCAAAAAGCGAACGACCTCATGAGAACCTCATGATTGAAATCGTTTCTCTTGAAACGATGCTTGAGCAAGTCAAAAACACGAAACTTACCGAACCTAAGTTTCGTGATCTAACCATGAAAATTAAAAACATGAAAATCCATATCCTCGAGGTGGTTGCGGAAACGAATCTGGTTGTTGGCAAACTGGAGGAAGCACGCAACCATAGGTGTACTTGCAGCCGGGAACCAAAAATGGTTACGGCGGAAAAGGCACCAAAGGTGGCTGCACGGGATTCAGTTCCCAGTGCTAATTCAGGCAAAACCAGAAACGTGGAAACCGATCCGAACGGAAACGGAGGAAAATGGCAAGTGGTCGGTAAAAAGCGAAAGAAACGGAGAAACAGAAAACGCTGGCCAAAACAGACAACAAAACGGATAATTATCTCAGCAAGGGATAATGAATCCAGCCTTACGACCACCGAGATAACAAAGAAAATCAAAGAAGTTATCCGACCTAGCGAATCGAAGTAAAGATTTACTATGTAACGAACGCCGGCCCGAAAGGTGTCGCGGTTACTGTCGATGCTTCCTCTGATTTGAAAGTTTTCATGGAAAACAAAGATCTGGAAGGCGTGGGTCTAGTAGCCACCGAACCAGCGCCTATGAAGAGATTACCGAAGGTAATTATCTTTTACGTCAGCTCTGATCTTGATGGAGACATGGTAACTAACTGTCTTATAAAACAAAATGGCCTGGATCAAAAAGATTTTAAGGTTCTATTTAGAACTGGGGCGAAAAACAGAGAGACCGTTTACTGGGTGGTAGAAGTAGAACCAGCAACCAGAAACATGTTGCTAAAGTGTGGTAGACTGCACGTGGACTGGGTTCGATGCTATGTGAGAGATTACGTGACTCCAACTAGGTGCTTTAGGTGCCAGCGATACGGTCATATTGCAAAGAATTGTAGGGCCCGCACAGAGACCTGCTCTCACTGTGCACATCATGGTCATGGCTT
Source organism: Nephrotoma flavescens (assembly GCA_932526605.1). Lineage (NCBI taxonomy): Eukaryota > Metazoa > Arthropoda > Insecta > Diptera > Tipulidae > Nephrotoma > Nephrotoma flavescens. Next base: position 184,705 of record CAKOBK010001035.1, read on the forward strand.
CAAGGGATGTCCTAACAAAGACAAACCTGCCAGCTGCGCAAGCTGCAAAGAAATGCAGAAACCAAATGACCACCAAGTAGGTCGCGTTTCATGTAACGCACACAAGAGCGCTGTGCAACGCCTAAGATTTAATACTAAGCATGATGATTAGTCACAATCAAAGGAATTGTAACAGCAACCTACTAATCGACCACCTCAACATGCAAGGTGCCAAGATAGTCGGATCCAAAATATGTGATAGCATTTCCACCCACGACATAGATATTCTATGTATGCAAGAGCCACACTCTGTCAATGGTCAAATCAGCGGCATGCCTTCTACAGCCAGAGTAGCAGCAGGATGCTCTGAGAATCCCAAGACTGCAATTAGCATTCATAGTGTCGGCATGGACATGATGAAGCTAACTCAGGCTTGTGATAGCCACTGCACATGTGTTGAAATATCATCGGAAGCTGGTTCATTCTACCTGCTTTCAATTTACGCCCAATATAGTGAACCGATCGAGTACCATCTGTGCAAAATCAAAACGATCCTAGGCTCTTTATTGGGTCAACAAAAAAAGGTAATGATCGTCGGAGACTTCAACGCCAGAAGTAAAATGTGGCATGACCGTTTAACCGATGAAAACGGAAGAAAAGTAGAGGACTTCGTGTCTAGAAATGACCTCTTCATAATGAACTTGCAGGGACACCCAACGACGTTCTCGTCTAATGGGAACTCCAATATTGACCTAACAATAGTCAACGGAGCCTTGCTGGGCTCGATAGTTGGGTGGTGTGTAAGAGAAAATTGGACCTCTAGTGTACATAGAGTCCTCACGTTCGAACTATTAAATGCACCACAGAATAGTCCTCTTGCAAGTAGCAAAACTCCAAGATTTGCCATGAAGATAGCTGATTGGGGTCTATTTGCTAGACACCTGGTCGGCTCTTGGGACAGTGTAGAAGCACTTCCTGAAATTAATTCGATTGAAGAAATTGATGATAGTCTGGAGCTGATCACAACGCAGTTAACCAGTGTCTGCAACAACTCAATTCCAAAGAAGAGAGTGGCAAAGAGACAAAATAGTTGGTGGAACTCTAATCTAAGAAAACTTAGATCCTCAATGCACAAGCTCAGAAGAGCATACCAGAAGGAAAGAAACCAAATAGCAAAATAGTTGAAATTGTCTCTCTTTAGAGCGGCAAGAAATAAATACTTCCATGAAGTATTTATAGCTAAGCAAAGTAGTTTTCAAAGGTACGTCACGGAACATGGCAACAATGACCCATGGGGACTTGTTTATAAATTTGCCGCCGGCAAAGCAAGACCACCTGAAGTCTTAAACACCATCAGGAAGACAAGTGGAGTCGTCACTGATACGTGGCATGACACACGCTTGGAGTTATTAAACTCGCTTCTGCCGTACGAAACACCTGACGTTACAGGGCCTCAAGCAGAAATGCGCGAGATCGCCACCAAAAATAGTTGGATATCTGATGCTGAAGACCCCCAATTCACGTGGGAAGAGGTTAACAGCGCCCTTACTTGCTTTAAGCGTAACAAGTCTCCTGGACTTGACAACTTGAACGCTGAAATAATCCAACTGGCTTGGCCCATTATATTGACTTCCATAGTAAGATTATTAAACAGCTGCTTAAAATTTGGCTACTTCCCGAAGGCGTGGAAAAAGGGTGAAATGATTATAATCAGGAAACCTGGGAATAGAGATCCACTTTCATCTAAGTCTTATAGACCAATCATGCTGCTACCTGTTATGGGGAAACTATTGGAAAGGCTACTAGCGGTTCGCATCTCTCCAAGAATCGAACAGAGCGGACTATTCTCGGACAAACAATTCGGTTTCCGACGTAGCATGTCTACTGAGGACGCGATAGTCCGCCTAACAAACACTGTCAAAACCCAAAGTTCGAAATTCGTTATAAGTCTTTTCTTGGATATAGCTGGAGCATTTGATAACTTAACGTGGCCTAGTGTCATTGCAAGTTTATCAGTTTACAATCTACCTGGAAACATCATAAATGTTTTCAAGAGTTACTTCAGCAACCGAACCGCAGAAATCAGAGACAAATATGGTTCAGTAACAAAACAAGTTACAAAAGGATGTCCTCATGGCTCAATCCTAGGACCCCTGATCTGGAATATCGTATTTAATACGAGTATGATGAATGACCAGGATGAAATAGCATTCGCAGATGACAAAGTCATCCTGGTGCACGGCAACTCGAGGCTTGAACTTCAACGCCAGGGTCAAACCGCCATAAATAACACGATACAATGGTGCGAAACGAATAAAATGTCACTATCTGCGGAAAAAACAGTGATGCTGCAACTAAAAGGCAAATTTGACTCTAGTCGACCACCAACAATATCACTAAACGGTCGAAACATGAAAATGGTCAAGTGCGTTCGATATTTAGGAGTTGACCTAGATGAACCAATAGGAGTAACATCTCACGTTCTTAGAGTCTGTGAAAACGCTAAGAAACTATTTCACTCATTGGCGAGAGTGTCAAAAGAGGGATGGGGACTGAATCACAAAACACTTGTAATAATATACAAAGGTGTGGCGGAGGCGCAATTCACGTATGCCGCAGCTGGTTGGTATGACAGGTTAAACTGTCACCACATCAGATCACTTGAAAGTGCTCAGAGGAATATACTGCTAGGAGTAACAAAAGCCTACCGAACGGTGTCTAAAGACGCTGTTGTAGTTCTGGCCGGCGTGCTTCCAGTGGATATTCTAATCAAAAAACGAGCGCTCATGTATCACCTTAGAAGAAGCACTATGAATGAATCAGGTGACCATATACATGTCGCAGATAGTGAACGACTTCAATATAGCAACAAAAATGAAATCGCGCAAATGGCGGTTGACCTGTGGCAAAGAAGATGGAAGACACATATTTGCATTCATTCCAGACGTAAAAGTTCGTCTAAAAATGAAGCCACAAATAACAAGCTCGGTTAGTCAAGTAATCTCTGGGCATAGTAAGTTTAAGGCCTACCTCCAGAGATTCAAAATAATAAACCATTGTCGATGTCCATCCGGTCCGGAAGTAGAAGATGTAAACCACCTACTTTTAGAATGTAACGAGGTGACGGTCAAGTCAATAAAGCAAAAGTGGCTTGGTAATTCAAACATACATGAATTATCACTGCCAAAATTACTGAGTGCCGAAGTACTCCAACAGTTTCGGGCATATTGCGCCGAACTGATCAGCGTCTTGAAAGAACGTAACAGTGCGCTAGAGTAGACCGGGTAACCGGACGGTACATGTCTCCAAGCGACTAGGGATGGTAACGATACAATTTTTGAATTGTACGGCTAAACTGTACCTAGCACTATTATCAGCGAACTTGCTAATTTATTAACAATGCAATTACTGAAAAATGATGCTTGTGACCTGATACATATTTAAAAATTCTTAGTTTAAGCACATAACAATTAAAAAGATGTGGATCTTTCCTACAACCGCGATGTATATGAAACAAAAATTATTAATTTACATACCCTGTTATTGTAGGGGTTTTGGAATTTATGTAAGCAGAGATAAGATAGTTTAGCTATTTAATATATAACCACAGATAACAATTACAGATATGGATCTTTCCTACAACCGCGATGTATATGAAACAAAAATTATTAATTTACATACCCTGTTATTATAGGGGTTTTGGAATTTATGTTAGCAGAGATAAGATAGTTTAGCTATTTAATATATAACTCTCTTTCATACCAAAGTAAAATTTCATAAACAATATTTTATATGTTAAATGTTCGTTTGTGTACGACACAAACGAAAAAGAAAACGTATGCTACCTGTTTATTATTATCGATCGTTTGAAAGTATCTGTTTCTTTTACGTACATAGGTATTTATATTAAATATGAATATGTACGTAAGAGAAAGAGTATTATGAATATACATAATTACATACTTGTATATATAATATATTGTGAGTTTGCATATACGATCGAATATTCGTTCTCATTTAGATTTATTAAAATTAAATACTCGAAGATGACAAGAAAAGGAAAAGGATCGCTTATTTGTGTATTTGTATGTAGCGTCTGTGCGGCTAAAATTGGATATATATATATATATATACATATTGTATTATATTGTGGTGTGCAAAATGAAATGTAAGTAAAAATTTGAGAAAAAATATTTGGAGGTTTATGTATGATACGAAAATAATGGTAAAATTATCAATCGAAAGGAAAGGTTGTTTTCTAATGGTCGCAGTGAATAAGCATGTACATATTATACATATAGATATTTGTGTTTACTTTACATTATGTATATACCAACTATCTATACTGATTTTACCAAATTAATAAATTAATTACATACTTTTTCTACGTGTACTATACGGATGATTGTGATTTTAATTTAAGAATATTAAAATAACAAAACTCGTAATTATTTTGTTTGGATAAAATGAATGAAATCAGGTCACACTGGAAAGATTGCATTGGGGAATGTATTATGTATTTAGATTTGTTTCTAAAAAATGATCCAGCATGCAATTGTTTATTAGCATTTTTCCTTTTCATATTATCTGAAGCATGGTAGTAATAAATTTGTTTTGACTAGCTTTTTCACATCTTTCAAGATGTTGAAAATTACAGCTCGATATTGATTTTAACCAAATTTGCCGTAAACATTCTCATGCAGTTTCATTTTTGAACTGCCAACCCTAGTTGTGATCAATCGATTCACGAGTTTACATTACTAGTGCACTACCATTTTTCAGCCACCAACCACTCTTTACCATGAAAACCACCCCACATTTCTGAAGCATAAACGACCACTTCTTTGAAAATTTCAAAAACAGATATCTCAATATCAAATAATAGAGAAGATCGATTTGGCCTCACCATAGAAACGCAATTCGACTTTTGACATGTAATGCCTCAACCAGTCAGCCTTAATTTCTTAAGTTGTGCTCCATTTTGGACCACTTAGGAGAGCGGTACAACCACCAAAATTTTAGAGGTCAGTTGTTTATTTGTGACGAGAAGCCTATACAATTTTGGTGATTGTAGCACTAACCGAAGTGGTGCAATCAGCGTTTAACTTAAGAACTTAAGGCTGACTGGTTGAGGCATAACTTTTGACCATGAAAACCAATTTATTTATTATTATTCAATTTATTTAGCCACCCCACTATATTTATTTATTTCCATGCCTAACCGAAAGTCTGATAATTTTTGGCTGGCGGATTTTTAGATAAACCACATAATTTACGAAAGTGTTCTCTAAATTATTAACAAAGTAATTAAACTATGAATAGGAATATGTTTTACCAAATCTTATCAATAAACCAAAATTTCAGCGGTGTTTAAGCATAATCACTAGGTTGTAGATATGAACGGGTGATACTTAAACCTATCTAAATTGGCATGGATCTTTTCGTAAATTATTCATATAATATTGCGAATGGGATTGCTCAAGCACGTCATACCAATTAACATAAATCTCCGAGACGGTTGAGCATAACCATGGGTAAGTATGAATAAAGAATACTCATCCCTATCAAAATTTATATGTATTGTTCCAATAAAACTGGTTGTGCTCGTCTTTCGATTTCCTAGATATCGTATATTATTCATACATTATTGGGACTGAAATTGTTCACACGTCATACAAATTCACATAAATCTCACTGACGCTTGGGCATAAGCCCTAGTATGTATATGGATAGAGGACACCCAGGCCTCTCTAAATTGGTACGATTTAGTCCGATTTAGCATGATTTAGTGGAATACATGACAAAGATTGGACTGATATACCACTTAACTTAAACTTAAGATATGTATAGGCATGCCCACTAGTAAGTATGGATAGAGGACACTTAGGCCTTACTAAATTGGTATGTGCTATTCCAATTGAAATGGTTAGGCTCGTCTATGGATTTTATATATGCATATCGTATATTCTTCATATAATGTTGTGAATGGAATTGCTCACACGTCACAAAAATTACAATTACACAGTCCCAACTTAATTTTTATGCATTATTATTCCAATAAAAATGGTTGGGCCTCGTCGGAGGGTTTTATAATTGATGTGATGTGTTCTATTCGCAATATTATAATATATATATAAATATATATATATATATATATATATATATATATATATATATATATATATATATATATATATATATATATATATATATATATATATATATATATATATATATATATATATATATATATATATATATATATATATATATATATATATATATATATATATATATATATATATATATATATATATATATATATATATATATATATATATATATATATATATATATATATATATATATATATATATATATATATATATATATATATATATATATATATATATATATATATATATATATATATATATATATATATATATATATATATATATATATATATATATATATATATATATATATATATATATATATATATATATATATATATATATATATATATATATATATATATATATATATATATATATATATATATATATATATATATATATATATATATATATATATATATATATATATATATATATATATATATATATATATATATATATATATATATATATATATATATATATATATATATATATATATATATATATATATATATATATATATATATATATATATATATATATATATATATATATATATATATATATATATATATATATATATATATATATATATATATATATATATATATATATATATATATATTATATATATATATATATATAATATATATATATATATATATATATATATATATATATATATATATATATATATATATATATATATATATATATATATATATATATATATATATATATATATATATATATATATATATATATATATATATATATATATATATATATATATATATATATATATATATATATATATATATATATATATATATATATATATATATATATATATATATATATATATATATATATATATATATATATATATATATATATATATATATATATATATATATATATATATATATATATTATATATATATATATATATATATATATATATATATATATATATATATATATATATATATATATATATATATATATATATATATATATATATATATATATATATATATATATATATATATATATATATATATATAATATATATATATATATATATATATATATATATATATATATATATATATATATATATATATATATATATATATATATATATATATATATATATATATATATATATATATATATATATATATATATATATATATATATATATATATATATATATATATATATATATATATATATATATATATATATATATATATATATATATATATATATATATATATATATATATATATATATATATATATATATATATATATATATATATATATATATATATATATATATATATATATATATATATATATATATATATATATATATATATATATATATATATATATATATATATATATATATATATATATATATATATATATATATATATATATATATATATATATATATATATATTATATATATATATATATATATATATATATATATATATATATATATATATATATATATATATATATATATAATATATATATATATATATATATATATATATATATATATATATATATATATATATATATATATATATATATATATATATATATATATATATTATATATATATATATATATATATATATA